>JAKWBJ010000002.1:572500-680000 GCA_023159175.1 Wohlfahrtia magnifica | reverse complement strand
TATTATTATTATTATTATTATTATTATTATTATTATTATTATTATTATTATTATTATTATTATTATTATTATTATTATTATTATTATTATTATTATTATTATTATTATTATTATTATTATTATTATTATTATTATTATTATTATTATTATTATTATTATTATTATTATTATTATTATTATTATTATTATTATTATTATTATTATTATTATTATTATTATTATTATTATTATTATTATTATTATTATTATTATTATTATTATTATTATTATTATTATTATTATTATTATTATTATTATTATTATTATTATTATTATTATTATTATTATTATTATTATTATTATTATTATTATTATTATTATTATTATTATTATTATTATTATTATTATTATTATTATTATTATTATTATTATTATTATTATTATTATTATTATTATTATTATTATTATTATTATTATTATTATTATTATTATTATTATTATTATTATTATTATTATTATTATTATTATTATTATTATTATTATTATTATTATTATTATTATTATTATTATTATTATTATTATTATTATTATTATTATTATTATTATTATTATTATTATTATTATTATTATTATTATTATTATTATTATTATTATTATTATTATTATTATTATTATTATTATTATTATTATTATTATTATTATTATTATTATTATTATTATTATTATTATTATTATTATTATTATTATTATTATTATTATTATTATTATTATTATTATTATTATTATTATTATTATTATTATTATTATTATTATTATTATTATTATTATTATTATTATTATTATTATTATTATTATTATTATTATTATTATTATTATTATTATTATTATTATTATTATTATTATTATTATTATTATTATTATTATTATTATTATTATTATTATTATTATTATTATTATTATTATTATTATTATTATTATTATTATTATTATTATTATTATTATTATTATTATTATTATTATTATTATTATTATTATTATTATTATTATTATTATTATTATTATTATTATTATTATTATTATTATTATTATTATTATTATTATTATTATTATTATTATTATTATTATTATTATTATATTAATAATATTAATAATATATAATAATATTAATAATAATAATAATATTAATATTAATAATATATAATATTAATAATATAATAATATTAATAATATAATAATATTAATAATATAATAATATTAATAATATAATAATATTAATAATATAATAATATTAATAATATAATAATATTAATAATATAATAATATTAATAATATTAATAATATAATAATATTAATAATATAATAATATTAATAATATAATAATATTAATAATATAATAATATTAATAATATAATAATATTAATAATATAATAATATTAATAATATAATAATAATAATAATTCGTTACAACAGAGTGAATGCATACTATGTACTGTGAAATATTCATTGTTATTTTGACTGAGTGTGCTCATGTTCACTTAAACGCAAATGACTGAATGCAAGAACAATAAGAAGCTGAAACATTCATAATTAATCAGAGATATATACACTTCAACACACATAAAAAGATAAATGATATCACAACAACGATTCATTTTAAAGTGAATGCACAATTTTGCCTTTTATTGAGATTCAAGCAGGTATCTAGTACAAAGAAAAATGTCAAATCATCTTCCAAAAACATCTGAGCGCGTAAGTCATATACGTCAAAATACATCCATTGGACGGTATTGGGTTGAAAAACAGTAATAAAAATATGCTTAAACCTATGAGAATATAAATTTAGCTCTTTTTTTTGTAATTATGTGGTCCTATATGAAACAAAAATAGATTCCAGCCTGGTGGAATGGTATTGTATTGGGTAAAACCGTCCACAAAAGAGTAACCGTAAAGAATGGGGATTGAGTCAATATTGATTTGGTATTGTATTTCTTTCAACACGACAATTTGCCAAAATAGTCGGCAAAAATAGTAAAACACTGGCTAAATGGTTACAGTTTTAAGCTGATGAAATACATTATGTTTAAATATTTTTTTAAAAAGATAATCATATCTCAGATATAAGTAAACATATGTACCTCGACACAAAGTAGTTATCTTAAATAAAAACTAAAGTTAAAAAAATTACGTTTTAAAAATACTTGAATCGGAAAATTTGGAGCATTTTTTGTTTCTTTCTGATAACAACGAACTTTGTCTGAAGTGAACGAAATTTAATGGGACAGAATTATTTATTTGTTAAAACCAGATAATTGTGTATGCGAGCTATTTGCGGTTGATAAAAACTTTTTTACAAGAAAAAAGCCTGACATCTTTTTATTGCTAAGTTTATTACAAAAATATGAAAATATTTCAAGTTTAACAGAATAGTTACAGTGTGATGGATGGTGTTTAAATGTTTTTTATATACATATAGGCATATAGGTTTTTATAGTCTTTTTAAAAACCATATAAAATACATAGTTTTATATAATATAGTTTTTTTTTAAGAAATTAGGTATATTTTAAAAAATTAAAAAGGAAAATTATTAATAAATACGTAAATAGATTTAAGCCATATTGTAATTTAAACATATACAATTATTAAAATTTTTACTAAAGCTAACAACAAATATGTATTAATATATTTGTGTTATAAATATTTAAAATAAAATGACTTACCGGTTGATTGAGCATACACCGCTAAAAATATTGAGAGGAATGAAAGTATGCCTGCCAAGAATTTTGCCTCCATCTTTGGTATTGATCCGTGGTTTGTACTTTTAAGCTTATATTTATATTATTAATTATAATAATAATTTAAAGTATGTTGGAAATTTAGCTTTTTTTAAATTCAAACTTTTTTTGGCTTGATTGTTGCTGTTTTTGTCGTTATTATAGTTGATATTTGAAGAGAAAAATTCCTGGGTTCTAAAAAATATTTACTTGTGTATATTTATTAATGGTACCGTGGGCTGGATTTTGGAACTTGTTTGAAGTCTTCAATCTATGACTTTTGCCTTTCCTCTCTCTCTCTCTCTTTCTCTCTTTACAGCTCTCCCTTTAAATATTTATCTAGTAAATATTGTTGGTATTGGTACTATGTACTTAGTAGTATTATTTATTATTTTTTTTAATGTTTGAATTTAAAGAGAGAATTAAATTCCGTTTTGTTTTTATTTGTTTACAAATTATGATTGATTATCCGCTTAAAATACAGGATTTTTAATTATATTTTTAAATATTTTTTTCTTAATTTCTTTATTAAGTTATATATTATGTATTAGATATATGCTTAATAATTTTTTTAAAGAAATTGTATTTAAATTATTTATAGATTATTATTCTTATTAATAGTCGTCTTCATCTACGCGTTAACGTCGTCGTCGTCTTAAATTAACGAGAGCTGCATACAAAATAAAAAAAGAATTATTTTATATTTTAGTTATTTAGTTAGTCTTTTGTTCATAAATTAAAAATTAGGAAAAGAAAAACTTAAAACACAGCACTTAAAAATTATTATAAAGCATAAACATTTTTCATCTAATTTTCTTTCAATTAGTTTTTTGTATAATAAAAATTTAACAAATAAATTATAAAAGAATAAAAAGTAATTTTGTTTGTTTGTGAATTATGATGAAAAATTAAATTGAAATCATTGAAAAGCGTAAAACGCGTTATGAACACATAAAGGACGCAGAGGACGGCGTAATAAAACGTAAACAAAAAGAAGATGACCAACGAAAAAAAAAACCGTTAGAGCGAACATTGAATTGATACAATTTGTCTGGTACAAACCAGACGTGACAATATACGTAGTTTTTTCAAATTTTTTTTTTTAGTCATTGAGTAAAAATTAAAAAAAGAAACACAAGATACGAAGACGAAACAAAAAAAATTCATATTTTCATACCTCTGTTTATATCTTCACTGTATCGGCAAAAACCAAATATATTTATAAAATATACATATTATATCTTAAAAATTACGAAAAAAAAAAATGAACACAGCACTGTGGTGATATTTCTTTTTTAACACAAACAGAAATTCTCATTAAAAATAATTAAATTTTTAATATTTTAATATTGAAAAACGAAACACAAAGGAGTAACACTGTTTGCTTTTTTTTTCCTTTAGTCGTCACCGCCACCACCAAAAATTTACTACAAATTCGCAACTAGAAAATGTTCGGGTATTTTTATTTCTTTCTTACGTTAGTTTCAACCGAATCAAGTCAACAGAAATAAAAAGAATTGTAAAGAACAGCAGAATAAAATTTATAGCACAGAAAGCAAACAGAAATCAACTCACGAACGAAACAAGTGTATTATACGCGAAGAAAGCTAAAACTGAAATGAGCACCTATCAAGTATATAGCGTTTATCACATTAGGAAAACGCAAAGACGTAACATAGTACGACGAGCAAAACAATATCATCAAAGAATTGAAAAAGAAAAACAATAAAATAAACAACAATGATGATACATATATTAAACGGTTGCCAGATTTTAATGTTAAAAAAACGTAAAAAAAATTATAAAAAAAAGATTACTGCTATAACTTGACACTCCTTGATAAGGTGATAATAGACTACATATGAAAACATTTTCCGTCCCTAAAGTTTAAGCTACAATAATAACAAATGAATCATGTTTGGTATATTCGGTATTCAAAAATCGAGTGAAATTGGAATCGAATAAACTTAAAATTGCTATAATTTTAAAATCTGAAAAGATTTTTATATTTTTAATAATTCGCGCTTAATCTTAAAAGTTATTTGTTTGCTTATCAAAACTTTATAATAATTGTAGCAATTAAGTATTATTTGTCTTTGAAAATTTACACAATTTGAATTTCACTCGTTTTCGGTTTTCAGAAAATGTACGATAATCTCCCCTATTCTGCACTTTGACTACATTACGAAAACAATTTTCCTCTGCAGCCTAGATACTATTTACTTTAGTTTAATTAATGACGTTTTCTTTTCTAGAAAAAAATGTTGCACTTTGTTGCCATTACTTTTTTATGCTCCTCTGAAAAAAAAAGTTTAATACAAAAAAAGGGTGCTGTGTTTATCTCTAAAATTATTTTATGACGTTTAATAGGAAAGAACAAGCGAAGTGCTACATTTTTCGTCAGAAGGGGAAACGTCAAAACTAATTCAATTCCAAATTTCTATTAAGAGTATTATGATTGAATAACACTCAAAAAAATATAACTCAAAACGAAATAGTTAGCCATATTGCCCACAAGCATTATTTTTTGTGAAACATCATGCAGCTGACTTCGCGAAATGTATGAGGGTTTTAAAAGTTGAAATAGGTACTTAATATTAAATAACTCATACACTCCTAAATTGCAAGAACTTTTTACATCTGGCAGTTTTGTACAGTCGCATACAACAATACGTATTGATATTTAATACAGAAACAGAATGAAAAGATGATAGTAGGTTATGTGCTTCAATATAAAAAATCGGCAAATTAAAATTTCCCGTTTTAAGGACGATAATCATTCTTTTATTAACAAAAACTAACAAAACAGAACATTAACTAATGTTTATAAGATGTAAACCAATATAAAAATATAAAAAAACAATAAAATAAACGTTATACAATACGTTATATAAAATTGCATTTTATTGTTAGTACAATGGTTACATTTCTATTCGAGAGGAAAATGCAAAGTAAAGTGCAGAGAAATTGAGTACCGCAAACAACAGCAAATTTTATTAAGATAACGGTCCCAAACATATGTAAGATGTCACAAAGCTTTCGTTGATCCGTTACCATTCCAAATTTTAAGAAATATCCGCGCGGAACCCAGAACCTTATGTAATTGAAAATTTGTGGACATCACGTCGCAAAAAATGCCAAAAAAAATTTAGAAACGATCAAATATGCGATATCTTGTCGCGCACCTCTTTTTCTCCGCACATTGCTTCTTCTTCTACTTGCTGTTTCGACGTATACAACATGATTTGGCAGGCCACCGGTTTACTTTTTTCGAAGAAAATGAAAATTGGCTTCAAAATTGGATCTCCTCAAAAGACGAGGAGTTTTTTTCGAGACGAGATTAGAAAATTACCTGAGAGGTTTGGAGAAGTTGTTAGTTATAATGGACAATATTTTGATTTACTTGTTAATTCTTTATCTTTCAAAATGAAATAATATTGGGCTAAAACAGAGAACCGAATTAATTTGTACTCCTAATAGATTAATTACACGATGCGACAAAAAAATGGTAGAAGGATGTGTTTTTGAAATTTTTGAAACACCTTCAAAACCTTACGGGTAAAAATCCGGGTTTTCGGACCTTCAGCCATTTATAAGGTGATATATTAGCATAGTATATGTATGGTATATATGAGCTGAATTCCATCCGATTTTAAGTTTTTTTTCGGATTTGGAAAGAAGAGAAACAGACCTTTTAAATGATATATATGTCGGTGTATTTCCCAAGCAAACAGATATTTCATCCAATTTTTCCCACATTTTTGAAGTTTATATGCGTTTTTGCCAATTATATTAAGTTATGAATAAAACGAGACTTACGGTTAAGAAATCCGTTGGAACTTGACGGAGTTATTAGGATATAGCTGAGTTATTAACAGTTGTCTCTTTTTAATATAGCAAATATTTAAGTGTTCTCAAAAATTGTAAATGTTATAAAACAAATAAAGTTGCCGTGTATTTAGATTTTCTCGAAAAATCGGCATTTTTGAAGCAAGAATCGGCAAATTGGCATTTTGATAATTTTAAAGCAAAAAATCGGCAAAATTCCGATAAATCGGCAAATATGGCAGGCCTGGTTATGAACACACCTATGATTAAGAGAAACGGTTTGATGAAACAAACTACAGTGATGCTTGAAAGTATGTTTCTTTACCAATTTTCAACTAAATATGAAAGTAAAAAAGTATGTATTTAAATTACCTTCTAAGGTTATCAATTAAACTCTCACTGAAATAAAATCAACTAAAATTTAAAAATACCCGAGATTTTCTCTAGTTTAATTAGTTAACTTACCTTAGTTTAACTCTTAATTTTAGATATTCTTTGAAAGTGTCGGGGAACATAAAGTTAGAGATTTTTTAATTATAGTTTCACAAATTATTTGAATTTTTGAGAATTAATGAAAGGCTTAGAAATTTTATTATACATACTATTTTATTATACATAGTATATCTGTGGAGGAAATAATAGTTTTTTTTTTATAGAAACGAGCTAAACATTTAAAAGTATTATTGACCATACTTTTATATTTAAATTTAAACTTTTGTAAGTCAAGAAGTAAATATTTTAACTTCATCTACTTAAATGTTTGAAAAATTTTCAAAATTTCTAAAATATAAATAATAAAATTAAATCTCGAATTTTTTTATAATTATTATTTTATTTGTATGTATAAAACATGGGTAACACTTTTAGAACACACTGTGTAATAGATCAGTAGTTCATTTTATTTAGCCAAATATCTGCAAGAATCTAGACGGATGTTGCTTGACGAATTTCATAGAGTAACAGCAGCTAAATGATAAGAAATTATTTTCCTTATCTCTGATTAAACAAAGCCAAATTCATATAACACGATATAACTAGAAAATAAAGACACTATATATATGCAAATGTATATATATACAGTGACGAGCAAAAGTGTATGAATGTTGCTTAGTTTGTTTGTACTTCTCAATATTTGTCAAGTACTTCTCAATATTTTTTTGTAATAAAATAAAACAAGATAATTTTATTTTTGTTTTATTGTTCATTTATTACATTTTATCAGAAAACAACAACATAAAAAATATTTTGTTATTTTATGTTTTTTTTTTACGCAAAATAAAAAATAACTCAATTCGAACACTTTTGCACGTACCTAATTATATGGACGTGTTAATATATTTCTAATATTTTGTCCACAATCCTTTATTCTTTTTCACACTTTGAATACGCTTAGGCATTCTTTCTACTAGATTATGGAGAGTTTCGTCCGAGATATTTTTCCATTCATCTTAAATTCTTTGCCAAAGTTCATCCATGTTTTTTGGAGTTCTTCCATATACTGCTAATCTTCACTTTAAAAGTGCCCACAAATTTTCAATTGAATTTAGATCTAGGCTCGGTGGTGGCCACTTTACCAATTGAAATTTTTGTTGCAAAAGCCAATCTTTGACAATTTTGGCCGTATGCTTTGGATCTGCATCTTGTCGAAACCATATATTGTCCTCGAGGTATGGGGTTTTTTCCACAAAATCTGACAAGTTAAACTGAAGAATACTTAAATAATCTCCCTTTTTCATTCCTCCTTCTATTTTAACTAAAGGACCAACGTTTCACCATGTGAAGCAACCCCACACCATTAAACCACCACCACCATGCTTGACTGTTTGTTTAACTTGATGCTGTTGAAGATTTTCATGTGGACGATACCAATAATATTCTTTTCCATCTGACTGGAAGCGATTAATTTTAGTCTCGCCTGACCAAATAACACGCTTCTAGTCATCCACAGTCCAGCTTCCATATTCTTTACAAAATTGTAGACGTGCTTTCACATTCACATTTGACAAAGCCGGTTTTTTCTGCTTGACTGCAGAACTAGTCCAATTCTGCGCAATGCTCTTCTAACAGTCCATTCACTTGTATTTTTATTTATTTCTTTAGCTGCTAATTTTGGTGTTTTTGTATCTTTATTTCTCATCAGTCTTTCAATATGTCGAGCACCGGTGTCAGTAAGTAATCTTGGACGTCTATTTGCTGTACATTTGGAAGCCATATTAAGCCTTTTACGAACACATTGGACAGTACTATGCGCCAAATTCAAAGACTTAGCTATTTGTCTGCAAGAATAACCTTGCTCGGTTAAATTTTTTATACTATTTTCTAACTGCGCACTTATTTTCCTCATTTTTTTTAATTATCAAATTAATATAGGAATTTATAATAAATGAACAGCCACGTGTCTTAAATCGCACTAAACTTTTTTTAACGGTATACCAAAAACAAACAAAAAAAAAAAGACTCAGCTAAAGTAATGTCAATTATAGCGTGCAAAAGTGTTAGCATTGAGTTATTTTTTATTTTGCGTTAAAAAAAACATTAAATAATAAAATATTTTTTATGTTGTTGTTTTCTGATAATGTAATAAATGAACAATAAAACAAAAATAAAATTATCTTGTTTTATTTTATTACAAAAAAAAAATATTGAGCAGTATTTGACAAACTAAGCAACATTCATACACTTTTGCTCGCCACTGTATATACCATGTATGTAGTCATAGAAGCCTTTTGTTGATTTAGAATTTTAACTCCGTCACAAGAAATATGGTGTTAAAAAAATGTGTTCAACAAATTTTGTAAATACTTAGAATAGCACCAGTTTAATATTCAAAATTAAGTTAAAATAGACTACTCGAGCAGGTAAACTTCGTGCCACCTATATCTGTCTATATACCTATCTTCTATCTATATTCTCACCGGAACTCAAAATGAATGCCAAACAGTTTAATTCTACTTTTTGAATTTTATTAGTTATCAATGTCAAAACACTGTATTGGCTCTAAACTAGTATATTCGAAATTTCTTTGATCGTAAGTGTGGGAACTTGTTTTTAAAACACTTTGTAAATTTATATAATTTTAAGTGAACGTTCGTGAAAAGGTAAAATTTTAAATTTTTAAAATTAAAAAATTATCTTTTTATTATCATATTGGTAGTTCAAAAAGTTAACTTATTCTCATTACGATTATATGTATTACATTCAAAAAAAAAAAAAAAAAAAAAAAAAAAAAAAAACAAGTGTAATAAATTTCCTACAGTAAGTATTAACACAACTAAATGACAAAAACACATAATTTTTATACTATTTTTATATCATATTTGTCGGTTTATGATGGAGTAAATCGATTTGACATTTGAAGCACTCAAATTCAACTTCTTTACTTCCCATACGAGCATAATCGATGTAGTCAGTATTGGGACCAATTGTAGAAATTTCAGTTTTCCACCTGCACAACATAATATTGGATTCACCGCTATATTTTGATGATTTACAGTACAGACAAACAATTGGCATTCCGATTAAATATGAAATCAGATGCAGTGCAACGGATAAACTATTTAACGTCGTAACTAACAACTACCCGGTGTCGAACGGTGGTAAATTATCATTGACACAATGAATTTTCTTTCGTGTCATACGTGACTTTAAATAATTGTCAAAATTTTAATAGATGACAAAGATTGACTTTATCTTGAAGGCGTCCGTGTATTACTGAGACCTAACCTTTATTCGTTAATAGAGTAGCAGACAGAATCCTACACCGTTAAGCATGTAGTCAACTCATAAAAGATAATCCCGCAAAATTTCAGCATGTAGTCGGCTTTCTTTATTATGGTGACATTTAATGACGTTGTCATACATAACTCCCTTTGTTTGTGTCATTGTCACGAGGATTCATCAATGCAATTATTAATTTATAATAATTTCAAACAAATCTCCACTTGATACTGAGATTTTGGGACGATTATAAATAGATGAAAACAATATAGTGTCAATGTCGCTCAAATAAGCCACCGGCTTGTTGAAGTAAACTACTCAAAAAATGTATTAGTTTCTTAATCAATGAGCTGTAACCGGTTTTATTTTTAGAAAGGGACCCACAGTTGAACGCCGCCTCCGAACGGCAGATGCATTAGTTACAGAAGTTTTTCTTAGCGTAAATACTAATAACCAGACGCTAGCAATGTTAAAAAATGATACAGTTTTCAAAATTGCCAGATGGTTTGGCCTGGGATTAAACCGAGGACCACTTGATTGGTAGGCGGCCACAGCGGAACTATGCACTAATTCTAAACGTTACAATTTATAAAAAAAAATAAATCATGGAAAACAATTTTTTGTTTGTAAAATTTAAGGAGGTAGAATTTTTAACCACGTCCGTGTCTACTTATGTTGAAATATTTAATCTCTGTAGTTATCGGTTGGTTGAGTCAGAAATAGAGACTTCATTATTAGAAACAACTTCTAATGTATGCTGCTCATGTATTACTCCACTCTCTTTTATTTAATTCTACTATTAATCGTTATTTTTTAATTAAACAGCATTTCAATGTAAGAGAGAACTGAAAGACAAAAATATTAAAAAAAAAAAAACTAACAAATTGATAATGATATAAGAAGTTCAATAACATGTTGATTTTGTTTGTTTAGCAAAAACATTCAAAGATTTTTAAACAATGCAAAATCGAATTCAATCACATTTTGTTTAATTACGTCATTATTATTTTATTGTGATGTTTATACAAGGGTCACAGCTAACAACGTCAACGTCAAAACAATACGACGAAATGCCAAAAATTCGTAACTTTTTTTTAATAAATTGAATGCACGTGAACATAAACATTAGATTATTATTGGTTGTTGCTATTTATTTTGCAGTTGTTTTTATTTCTCTTCTATTTACTCAACTATTCAATGTTTTTTATGTTATATTATTATTGTATGTACCTCGAGCATTTTTGTATATATTTACATATGTTACGTCGAGACATCTAACGACATCGTCGTCATTGGGCCAAATAGATAAATGTAATCGTATTGTATAAAAATAGAAAGAAAAAAAGCAAAAAAAAAAACTGAATCTGTGCACATCGCTAATAGAAAAATCAAAAAGATAAGATAAAAAGAACTTATATTTGCTGTTACAAAAACTTCTTTTTTTAAAGCAAAAAATTTAAAAAGAAAATACTACACACTCCTTTAATAATACAATTAATCCAAGGATAAGTGATTTGTTGATCAATCTAAGATTCAGACACATATTCAAACACACATGATGATTAGGATTAGACAACTACGGTTACTCTTAAGAAGAGAAGGTTATAAGATCCAGCTGAGAGTTTTCAAGAGACTTATTGCAGGGGGAGTGTCTCGGATAAACAAAATATAACGTAGGTTCTTAACAGTGTTGCCGTTTTTGGTTATTTCTAACCAAAATTGGTTATTTTTCCTTCGATGTGTAGATGTGTACTTTTTTCTCTTTTGAATACTTTTGTGTCCACCGTAGGACCTGGCAGCTAGCGTGGTCCAAAAGTTAGGGTAATATTTTATATTGCTTTAATAAATAATAATAATAATAAAAATACTTTTGTGTCAAATAGTTGAAATAATAATTTTATCCTTTTAAAGTTAAGGAAAACATAATTAATAGATTAATAATAAAATAAAATAAAATAAAACATTAAAATTTACTTGATTAGAAAAATCATTAATAAAGTTGACTTTGGAGTAAGTTTTTTAAATACAAGAATAGTAATGTCTTATCATTAATAGTAATGTTATATCATGTTAACTCACAGGTAATAAAAATTTACGAAATTAAGCTATGTACTTAGTAGGTATCTATTATTGTACTAATGTTCTGCAAATTTTGGTTCTTTTCCTATGCAATCATTACCTTGGCGTTTGAATTTATAAAAATGTTACATTTCAATTGAGTTCTACATTAAATAGTTCGGATTAGAAGTTTTGTCCAATTTGGTTAAAAAAAATTTAAGCTGTGGCAACACTAGATCTTAATACCGAAATAAATAGTTACATGATAGAATGTCTGTTATTGTCTGTTATATATTTTATTATCATAATTAAATAAAAATTTTGAATGCATTTATTCTAATCCAACGGCCATAGTATAACTGTTAGAGGTACTCGAGTATTAACTGATTTTTTAGCCGTAATAAGATCTCTTGAGAGTGTGTTAACATCATCGTAATCCGGAACCGTATCGATAACAATTTTATGCGATTTCCATAGTGTGAGTTGGTAACAATTAATTGTTCTTGTATAGATAAATTGTGGGCTGTACCAAGGCGCTCATACTTAAAACAAATAATATTACGGAATACTGTAGGTTTTAAGCCCATGCTGAGAATATGGAGCTCTTATTTTGCGATCTCTTATATCTTCGATCAAAAAATACAATCTTCCATTTACTATGGCATCATCGTGCATTGAAGGCTCTTGTCTCCTATTTGAAGACTTGACTCTCTCTATAACTGCTACATCTTAGAAAACAAGCTAACGAATTAAGACGAGCTACACATAAAATCTAAAACGTCATATTGCCACATTTAAATTAAAGCCCTTTTGCAAATGGGGACCACTTTAATATGCAAAAAAGAGAATATTTATTAAATGATATTAATGCGGGCAAAAAAAGTAGAATTACAATCTTATAAAAAACATCAACATCAAGTACTAGTGATGTGAGATAAGTATTTGGAAAATAAAATTTTATTTTATATTAAAACTTAAAACACGGCAACAGAAATTATCGTTTAAATAGATAAGCTCACCATAGGACAGACAATGTGGAATAAGTGTATAAAGTATAGCTATTTATCTTTTGTTTATATAAACTGACACGTCTGTAAAAAAATTAAAAAATATGCAGCATTAAAGTCTGCTATAGTGCCACTAACAAAATTAGAATCAACAATTCATATACAAAAAGAAACCTTAAAAATTTTCTTCAAAAATAAATAAACTCAAGGTAGTATTGGGAGTTTTTTAACTTTGTTTTTGGGAATACTGTTTCTGGCAGCTCTGCTGATTTTAAGTTACTGGCAAACAAGTTCAGTTTGGTCTATAATTTAACCTTAAATTGACATACGAACGAACAGCGCTTCCAGATTATTGAATTTTATAAAAAAAATTTCATGCTCGGTTAAGAACTTTTTTATCGGAAAACTGTGTTCAGCGACGATGCTAATTTCTGGTTGAATGAATACGTAACCAAACAAAAATGTCGGCATCATTGGATCATGCTTTTTCAAAGAGAACGAAAGAAGGAACGTGCGATGATTACAAAAGTTTTTTGCCCAAAATGGAACAGCTGGACCTGGCTGACATGCGGTTTCAACAATTGATTCGCGAATTCGGTGAACAGTTTGTTTCACGTTTGTGGCCGGTCAATTGACTGCCTAGTCTCTAGGCTACTTTTTGTGGGGCTATGTTGACGCACTGGAAGTCAATATTGAATAATTTTTCGTGAGAAACCGGCCGACATGTTAGAGACAGTATGTCAAAATTGATCCAGTGTATTAATCATTTGAGGCGTAGCCGCGGTCAGCATTTGTATGAAATCATTTTTAAACATTGAACTATTATACATATATAGATCGTTCTATAGACTCAAATAATGATTTCATACATTTCCCTAAATTTATGTTTTTTTTTTTTTTTTTAATAAGAAAAGCTCTTAAAAAATCACGCGATATATATTGTACTACTATTGCTCGTGTTTCGTAATCTTGTCATTTTTTAAAAACATAAATTTAATAAAATAAAATAAAACGTTTCGGACATTTTTAGTTTAGTTTTCAGTTTTATGTTAAGATAACGATAGATAAAGTTTTTTTGCGAATGATAAGAGAAGTCATAATCAGGAAATAATACAACTGCACGTTTTATGCATAGTTTTCAAGGGTTACAAATGGCGCAGTTTTATCAGTATAAAAGTAAATTAATCTACAAGAGCGAATACAAACTAAACATTCAACTTAAGTTTTTGTAGAAAAATATTTAGAAGAGATACTAGGGCTCGGTTTGTAAGCATGAGTTTTATGGCATACACTTAACATACTTGCAAGTCTCTGCGAATTTAATATAATGGTGTTTTTAATCCAGAGGGTAATACACTGTGTTTATCAAAAAAATACGTTTTAATAACACTTACGAAAACTAAATATTTAATGGATAGTACTACAAGTTTAACAAGCAGTCTAAAATAAATACTAAGTAATTTTAGAGATACTTTTCTATTTGCTGCACGACAGCATAATTTTAGTATGAACATTTAAAAAAACATCGATGTTTTTTCCAATGCAATCGATTGTACCTACAAAATTTTTTTCAAAAAGTTTAATTAATTTTTAAATATAAAATAATATATACAGTGAACATAAAAAAAGTAAACACTCTCATACTTTTGAATTTAGCTTTTATAGGTTTTTACTCTCAAATTAACGATTGTTCGATACAAATAAAAAAATTTACAAGTCAAACGCATTTTTTTCAACACAAATTCAATTTTATTCGGAACAAATTAAACTTTTTAATTATCATTTTATTCATTACTAAATATACTACTATAATAAATCCAAAAATAGAACAGTTCTTGTATAAAATAGCGGGGAAGAACTTATCTAAAATTGAAATTTTTAATAAAAAATGTGTTCGCTTAATATATACACATACAGATTTCTCAAGTTTACTTAAGTAAAGTATATACGATTTAATACGCATATTCCTCCTCTTTCTAAATCCGTTAAGATCAGTTAATATTTAGCTAACTTATTAATTTATAAGTGCTTGAAGATACAAAAAAACCGGTTTTTACTCGTAACTCATGATTTTGGAGGTATTTTCAAAATTTGAAAAACAGTTTCTGGTTCTACTCGATAGCACCTATCGGAAAAATAGTATCACTTTCTAAATATTTTTACTCTATTCTTTCTTATCGTATAAGTTTTTGCCCTGTATACTTTCATTTAAAGCGTTCTTTTCTGTTGTAAGAATTTTTTTGTAATTTTTTATAGATTTATAATATGTTTATATTCATTTTTAAAGACTGAAATATGAACAAATTTTTTTAGAATGAGGGTATTTATTTTCATTTGACGCTCACTGAATGACTCATGTGTTACCTGAGAAGTAGGCTTTATAATTTTTGGTTAGTAAATGAAAATCAAAACACAATTATAAAAAAAAATCAAATTGAAATACTTTTTTAAATCACTTATTTTTAAAGGTGGGGTGGCGTGTTGTAGTGGTGCATAACAATGCAAACGAACCAGGTTCAAGCCCCAGGAGAGGAAATGACGAAGGAAAATTTAATAGTGGTTTCAAATGTTTAATAAAGAGGCTTCAACTTCCCTTCAGACAACTCCATCTAATGAATAAATAATCCATTCTGATCTTTCCGCATACCTCTGACGATGATGACAAATATCAGACGAATGATCAGGAAAATATGCCACCTACTGAAAAAAAGTTATTGTGATAAAGTAAAGATCACCACCAATTAGCAATGATCTTCTCTACTACGCCAAATCATATGGAGGAAGCTGCAGTGGATTAATCATCTACTTAGCTTGAAAGATCACGTTGATTAAAGAGATTGAAACAAAGCAATAGGTGATTTGTGGAAAGCCAATATGCTTCCTAGAGGAATGACGGAGAAAAAAAATTTAAAGGTGGATTCATTCCGATGAAAATTTTCTTTTTACGTTTTCTGTAGAAGCTAATTACAGAATTAATTCCACTTTCGATCGGAATTTAATTCTGCGACAGGCCTCTATATATGTGGACCAAGAAATCGAAAGTGCGTAGGATTAATTGGGAATACTCAAGGAGCATTCTTTCACCAGTCCTTGCATCACCTGATGGTGTCCAAATAGTTTTATATGCTGATGACTGCTCTGTATTAGTGACCGTCGAAATATAGATGACCTATGTGGCTTGGTAAACAGCTACCTAAGTGATGTAGCAGACTTCTTTCGAACAAGAACTCTAAAAATCTCCCCATTAAAATCTCCGGCTACTCTTTTCACAACTTTGACCAAAACAAAAGGGCTAGATTTGGAGTAGGTGTCGACGGCGCCCAAATTCCGGTGACTAAGCAAACAGATGTTAGGTGTACATTTGATAGCCTCTTTAGATCCTCCGCGCACGCAATTGCATTAGACTCTCCACTGAGACATATCAGGAAAGAACTGCACATCTAAGAACAGGATAATCAATAATACCAGAATTACACCTCGGATCTCACCTAATAGGTTTCAATGACATTGACACGGAGTCTGTTAATAGTAGCCACTGCGCAAATGTCGACCTAGGAGAGCGTCCCCCACCCATTCCTGACAACGAATAAATCCTACCACGTCAGACCAAATTCATACTGGTCTAGGATCAATGGCACCATATCTGACCTATATACTGCAACATAGTATTATTTACCGTATTATAAGCCGTTTCCGTTCATCAGGCTCATTGACAATCATACACAGAGGTAGTAGTCCCCTGAAAACCAGCAAACAGAATGACCAAGCGATACTCCGTTTAATAAAAAAGAAGGTCTTTATATCAGGAAGGTCTATTACAAATCAATAAAAGTTAAATGTTTCAATTAGGTGCATCCATACACGATATGTAGATGGTGGATTAGTATCATGTCGAAGTGCAAAAAGACCATTTACTACTAGACCATTTACTAAGACCGTACTCTTGGTCTGATGAATCTAAGTTTAAAATGAGACGTTGTTATGGATTTAGCATATTAAGTTGAATAAAAAGAACAACATATTTAGCCTCGGTATAACAAAGACACGCTAAAAAATAAAGAAGGAAGTATTCTGTTCTGGGAATGCATTTCTGGCCATGGAATTGGGCAAATACGTAAAATAACGGGTGTAATGGATCGATTCGTCTGCAAGGATATCCAGGAATACATACCAATACCGCATGTAGAGGAGAGTGCCACTTTATTGGAGATATCAAAATGCACAGATAAATTAATGAAAGAGTGCTTTGTAAGCAAACAAATCAAAGTTTTGAAGTGTCTAGCGCAGTCGCCAGATCTCAATATATATTTTAGATCTCAAAATAAACAGCAATAATTTCAGAAATAAATAGAAATAGAAATAGCATTGAATAAAATTTCTACTGAAACAATATCAAATCTAATCGAGTCAATAACATGAATATGTAAAGAACTTTAAAAAAATAAAAGCTAAATATTAGTAAAATTAATATTTTAAGTGAATTTATTGAAGACGTGCTTATGTTCTGTCGCATTCAAAAACAGCATTCAACGTAGAAATTGATTTTGTCTAAGTTAAAGAGGAATATTTTTGTTTTTTTTTTTTAATTTTTTGAGTGAACTTATGTGATTAACTTTATAAATAAAAAAAATAGTTTAAAATCCAAAAGTATTTCTTTTTTTATGGAGACATTTTGTATTAACCAGAAGTTCATGCATATGTTTTGTCCAATACTGTATATCAATTTCAAAAATTTAGAAGCAGCTTAGAAACAATTGTATTTTTGTATACGAATACAAACTTATTTCATAGTTAGTTTGATGTACTTTGTTTACTGCTTCCGCCATAATAGAGCAATTGTCAATTACAGTTTAGCCGAGACTATTCCATACAGACTAAAGTTTTCGACATAAGTATTGAAAATTTACAATTAATCGCCCCTATTTTGTATTTCTCGTATTGCTTATGGACAAAGCAAACAATACTAACACGGAAAACATTGACTACAAATGGCG
The DNA here is from genome assembly GCA_023159175.1 of Wohlfahrtia magnifica. Classification (NCBI taxonomy): domain Eukaryota; kingdom Metazoa; phylum Arthropoda; class Insecta; order Diptera; family Sarcophagidae; genus Wohlfahrtia; species Wohlfahrtia magnifica. The sequence continues at coordinate 661,645 of JAKWBJ010000002.1, read as the reverse complement.
GCGCAGAAAAGAACGTGGGTAACAGGCGCAATAAAGTAAGAGCGGCATTTGTAAACTGTAGTCAGTATGGAAAAGCTTACATACATATTTCCAGATGAACTAAGCACAGAATATTCAACTCGTGTGATAAATCAGTTATGTCTGCTGTATGGAAGTGAAACCTGGCTTGTATCGAATAACATCACGCAAAGACTCCAGCTATTCATCAACAAAAGACTCGGAATCATATGCAAAATATTCTGGCCTAACACCATAGGAAAACACTGTGATATCCCCTATCATTAGTGTTTGTGTTCCCTCTTCTCTTTTTTCTCTAAAACCTTTAGGTGCGAACCGCTTGGAGTGGTTGATTTTGGATTATTCAGTTGTGAAGGTACAACACTGGCTACTGAATAATCAAACAGCAGCAACCCGCTTACTTGCTGTCCGCATCCGGAGGATGGTTGTTCGATATTTGATTACTCGTAATTTCTATTTATCATTTGCATAACATTATATTTTTCTTTTATTTGCTTTTTATTATATTCTTATTTAATTTAGTTCGCCTTATTTCGCAGGTTTCTGAAAACGCTGATCCACAAGATTTTCATATCCCTGGGTATCACCTTCTATCCCTCTTTAATTTTCATAGGAGCCTTGCAATGTACATTCGCGAAGAAGTTGTGTACCAGTGCCAGCAACCACTTGGCATGTATGATGCAAAATTTAACTGTCTTTTGGTTAAATTCAGAATCAGGGTACATCTTTTGCATTTCGGGTTCCTGTATATAAGCCCAAACGCGGGAAGAGAGGTCACCATTTCTGACTTTAACGCTCTTTCCGATTCAATATCGAGAATCCTTGCGAATTCCCCGAACAGTGAAATTGTTGTTGCTGGTGATTTCAATGTTTATAATTCGTCTTGGTTACGCCATTCAGGCCGCACAACTCCAGAAGACCAATACGTACAGTTATTTGCCGCGCACAACCACCTTCCGCAATTAGTGTATGAACCTACTTACATATCGTGTGTAGATGGGTACCAGAATAACACCCTCAACCTTTCCTCACTATAAACCCTGTGAAGTATGTAGTTGAGGTTCTTGCACCTCTCGAAAATTTGGATCACTGTACCATTTCTGCCTCTTTCTCGTTCTGCACTCTTCACAACGCTTTTCATACAGCTACGAAGCGTTTGGTTTTCAATTACAGGAAAGCTCGTTGGGCTGAGCTTAACAATCTCTACGGGCCTTTCAATTAGAAACTTTGTTTCCTCGATTCTGACGTAAATGCCGTGGCCGAAATGGTTGTCAATGTAATAAAGCTAGGGATGGATAATGTCATCCCATCCAGAAAGCTCCCAATTAAATCAAGAAATACATCTTGGTTTAATCAGACGAGCAAGCTTGCAGTCAGATCCAGAGAGGAAGCATTGAGAAATTGGCGTAATAACAAAAGCGATCATGCTGATTCGCTAAGCAAACAAGCGAGATCTTCGTGTGCCGCAGTGCTTAGGCGCGAGAAGACTCTATACGAACAGTGCCTACGCGGGGAAGTAAGAGCGTTTGGTCATTTATTAAAATGCTTAGGAACAACGCTAGTTCGGTTTCAGTCCTCATAAAGGATGACCATACATTCACTAACCAGGGTTCTGACTGAAATGTTTGCAGGTAATTCGAACTTGCCGGAGAACGTTCAACTATTGCCCGAACTTGAAAGGGTAGCAGTGAGTATGCTTAGTATATTCTTTCGAGCCCGTGCAGTTAAAGGTTCTTGCAAATCTCGACGTTTATATGTCTTTTGGGCCGGATGGCATTCCAGCGCTGGTCCTGAAACAGTGCTCTTCGACGCTTGCGCGTCCATTGGCTAATCTTTTCAGTGCGGGTGTTTTTCCATTTTGTTGGAAGGTTGTCAATGTAACGCCAATGAAAATGGGGGTGGATCGATTCACAATTCGTAAGAGTCCCGAGGGTATCACCAGAACCTCACTCGAACCAAGAAACATCTGGAAACGCACAATTATCTAGGAACTAAGACAGAACAATCTTACATGGGAAGAAGCAAAAACAACAGCGGTGAGCCGTGTAATATGGACATGCTTTGTGGAAGCAGAAAAATTTTGCATTTCCTGACTCGATTCAAAATTTTTTGTTTGGCACATTAAGCGTTTTTCTTTTCGATAAAATTAAAATTATATTGTTTTGAATAGCGAATCTAATTCAAAAAACAGAAAATTAATTAACTTTATTTCACTCTTGATTTTTACATAAAAAAATATAAATAAACGAAAATTGAGCAAATTAAAGTGTGTCGTGTTATTTGTCGTTCTTAAAGCATTGAAGGTGCTGATGTTTTGTTGTTACATATTTTGACAAAACAAATCTACTACTAGTTTTTATTAAAAATGAGTAAAAGCAAAATTTTCGCGGTACCAGCAAGGCCCAAAAATGTACAATGACAACACGAACTTCATCACTGATTTTTTCTGTTTTCAGAATTAAAGCTAAAACACATGCAAAATATGGTGTTAAGAAAATGAAGAAAAATTTTTTATCGTAAATTATTGATCTTTGTATCATAAATTTGAGAAAAATAACTTAGTAAAAAGAAAAATCAATAAAATTCATAAATTGTATTGAAAGGAAACCGAAATGACTAAATACTAAATAAATCTGACCTTGATTCAAAACTAATAAATATAATACAAGTAGAATAATAATAATAAAAATAGCGATTTTGCTCATTATACATATTATGTACTTACATGTGTAATTTTTTAAAAAGAGAAAAGAAAAATTATAAACCAAATATGTACTTCTAAAAACACCAACAAATGATGATGAGCAAATTTTAAGACACGCTCTTCATTATTTTCTTTTATTGATCAAAAGAAAAATATAGAGAGCGATTAAAATCATGACTTAATGCCAAAATACGACAAATTAATTAGAAAACAATAAAAAGAAAGAAAATTAAAGAAGAACAAAGGAGAATAATAAAACTGACGTCATTATAAATATATGTTTAAATAAAAAAATGTACAATTTTTTTAATTTAACATTATATATATATATATATATATATATATATATATATATATATATATATATATATATTATTCGATTATTTTTTGCAAATGCCTATAAGTATGCTTTATACTTTTTTACTGAATAAAAAGAATTTACTTTTAAAAACACACTGAATGAATGACAAATATTTGTCAAAAAAGGTTAATGGTATAATAGGAACGAGGTTGTTGTATTACAGAACACACACAAAAAAATATGATTAGAAAAATTACAACAAAAAGAATGTGCAAAAAAAAAAAGAAGAGTGAGGCAAAGAGAGCAGCCACTGGCATTTGAGAATGGAGATACGAGATACAGTGTAGTGTGTTTGTTTGCATATGTGTGTGTGTGTGTGGAAGAAAGAGGGCGAAGAGAGCATTTTTTTTTTTCTTGTAAAAAGTATGACGTTATACCACAATAGAAAAGAAATTACGTGAAAAATTCAAAATTATTATTTAGAAATTTGCACTTGATGTTATTCACCATTAGTTTTAAATTTTTTATCGCTTTATCAAGTCCATGTGTGAAAACACACAAAGTAGTAAAAAAAAATTTAAACAAAGCAATGTAAAAAATAATTTTATAAGCAAACAACTATCAATCACCACGAACATTTTTTATACGAAATGGCGAATTGAAAAATGTTCTTTTTCTTTTCTTTGTCTTATTCCTCCACTGTCGACGTTGTCGTTCATTATTAACGTTATCCAATAATAGAAGTTACAATGTTATTGGTACACTTTTAAAACCATTGTTGTTGCTGCAGTAATTTTTATTGTTGGAGTAAAGTTGATTAAAATCGTTTGATGATGATAATAATGATGTTTGTTTTTTTAAATTTTAATGCCCAATTTTATTGTTATTATTGATGTCTCTTTTTAGTAGAATTAGCCAGAAGCATATGACATAAAAATTAATTTTTCTTTACATTTTAACAAATTTAAAATAAAAAAACCAGGCAGAACCTTTGTTGTTCTTTTTGATTTTTCTTCCTTTATATGTATACAATTTTTTTTCTTATATTTGATTAAATATTAGCAGCACAGGAGCAGCCAAGGAAGGCACAGTACACAATACACAAATATTCAACACACACACACACACACACATACGTACTGTTACAAATAGAAAGACACAGGCCTGGCTGACTGGTTGTCAAAATGGTAGACAGTCTAGCACTAGGTTCTTTTCTTAAGTATAATTCTTTTTTACTCTATTTATTTTCTTTCTTTTTGCTTTTACTCACTCGTTCTTGTTTTTCTTTTGGTATATAAAGGCAATGACGAAACTTTTGGCCTTTCCTTTTGTTTTACCAATAAAAAAGATTTTTTCTGCTGCTACTAAATAATATAGATATAGAATTTGAATGCGTAAACTCTTTTAAACAATATCATATTTTAAGATATTAATGAGAAAATCTTTTTCAACGTTATAATGGTTAATTTAAATATTTTTATTTTTATGTATTTTTTATAGAAACTTGTTAAGAAATGACTGAAATTCCCTTATTTTCGCACTATTTTCCTTTTCATAGAACACATACTCAAAAAACGGCACCCGCACTGTAGCTCTTTTTGGTTATCGCCCATCCACTTTTTGCTAGCAAACGAAAAATAATCCACTCTCTTTATATATATTTGCTCTCTCTCACTCGTTCTTTTCTTTTATTAACTGTTTTTATAACTTTCTCATTTATTACAAATCACTCTCGTCGTTTTTTCTTTTTCTTTATGCTTTATATTCACCTTTTTCTTTCTTTCCTTCTCTCTTTCTTACTATATTACTACTACCACTAATTTTGTAATTTTTTTCTTCTTGGGAAAAAAAATTTTCATCATTGGTGTTCATCTGGTAATTTTCATACTTTTAACATTTTTCTTGTTTTATTTTTGTAAGTTTTATTAATAAATTGTTGATGCTGGTGTTTTTTAGTAAATTTTCTTAATCTTAATTGATTTTATGCGTTGAAATTTTTATAAATTTCCTTTTTTACCTAAGAGCACACACACGAATACAGAAACTTCTTTTTCGTCTATTCTTCCATTGCGAGTGTTACCCATCAAATGACCTAAACTTGTATAAAATCATAGAAATGACTAATGCCCGCGGCTCACCATAGCCGTTTATTTTTTTGCACTGGCGCCGTTGCAATGTGAAGAATGTAAAATTACAATGCATTAAAATGTGTTAAGAGAAGTCAACATAGCAAAAAGATGAAAATGTATTATATTTTAGCTATTTATTGCTTTTAACTAAACTAAAAATAGCTAACAACGTATGCAATAGCTACCACGACGTTGTAAAATTAAGAGCTACTCCTTTATCACAGAGTTGGAAAAAATACCGTTTCCATTTGTTCCTCATTTGACAATTGATACTAACAATTGCAACCATTTGTCCGTATTGCCTCAGTGGGCTTGGCATTTTTCTCTTCTTCGGTTCAACTGTCTTCAGTTTGTTCCGTTGACTTTGCTGCTGCGTTTCGTTTTTTTGAGTTGTTTTAAGTGGGAAAATATTTTTGGTTTTATATTTTTAAGTTTTTTTCAAAATACTACTTTATTTTTCTCAATTTTTAATTTTATCAAAAATAATGTCTATCACGTGCATATGTGAATGAATTTTATGTTGAAAAAGTGTTAAAGGTAAGAAAAATTAACAACAAAAAAACATGAATGTGTTCTGTCTGTTGTCGAAATTGGAAAAAAAATAATGGAAACGACATGCCAAGTGGTTGTTATGATGAGAGAAGCTAAGCTATAAGAAAAAATATAAATAAATACCTTCGCTTGTATTGTTTTTCTATTTAAGTGATGTTGTTGCATACTTGTTTTAAAGAAAAGTTTTGAATTTTTAAGTATCTCACACATGATGGGCGTTACCCATATAAAATATCAAGAATTGTAAAATAAAAGAAATAGTTTTATATATTTTAAACAACAAATATACATTGCTTAATAATAATCACATTGCATGAACGCATACAAAGAAAAAGTATATTGCCGTTTTTCCTAGTAAATCGATGTTTTCTTAGTTTTTTTTTTCTTGTTCAGAGTTACCAAGTGTTTGCTTAATGACGGGTGGTATTTCCTACCTGCATTGCCTGAATTGAATACCATCAGTAAAAACATTATTTTATATGGTTTCATGTTACAACTTGTAATCAATATTAACCTTTTAACCCACACATTTCTATGTAGTTTATTAAAGTGCTGCCAAATGGTTGGCTGGCATTCATTCATTGATTTCATTACAATTTGTTTCATATCGCTAATTAACATCAATTATTATGAATCACCACCGCATATTGGTTGGTATGAGTAAAATTTAATATCTGATCCTCTTGTTATTCTTTACATATACATACATTTAGTTTCAGGTCCATATGTGCTTCCAGTTTGTTTAGGGTTGTTTGGTCTTATCTTTTTTTTCTTTATTTAAATATATCATGTTTAAATTTTCTGTACATAATTTCTTGACTTTTTTAAGTTTTGCACAAAACTGCATACTTGCATATTATTGTTTTGCTGTTGTTTTCTTTTTTCCCTTTGGTTTTAGCAATTAGTTTCATATTACATTCTATTCAATATTGCACCGTTTAAGTACTTTCTGTACGCCTTTTCAGTTTATAGTGTTCGTTCTTCTTCACATACCTACCACCTTTTCCTATTTTTTTTTTTTCAGTTTGACTCCAGACTCGTGCTTATTTCATTTTTATTTGCTTCGTTGAACTTAAATAAATTTTTTTTTTTTTACATTCAAATGGCGTTAATAAATGGCCATTTTTTGAATTTTAAGTTCACCTTTTTTGATAAGGTTTATAATGTTTTTAATGCTGTTTGTCAACGGTCAAGTGCATTGTCATAATCTTTCACTCAGGTATTAAGAAATATGTATTAATATTTATAGCAAAAGTCGGTACACTTAAATACATACACATATACATACTCGTATATGAGTAAATAATTATGAATTTTTATAGCAAATTTACAGTAGCAGTTAAAGCATTAAAAATTGAAGATATTTAAATTTTTAATGCACTTTGTTGATAAAAAGATAATCGATAACATTTCTTTTAAACTTTCTGTGATATGTATTTACAAATACAATTATGTTGCTAGTTTCTCTTTTATTTTGAAGGCATACTAGCCGACAATTGAAAATATAAATAAATAACTAAAGGTTCAATTAGACGTGAGTTAAACAAACGGCATGGTTGTAACGCTACCAACCAACCTTATGCCAACAATATTGAGCCCCTTTGTGTGCAATTATCATATGTTATTTTTTTATGAAATCGACTTTTTGATGCAAGTGTATTCCAAAGTCAAAAATTGACCACATAGTAAAACATTATATGGATGTTCGCATTACTTAGAAAGATATAACATTTAAAAGTTGATGTTGATATTACCAGCCAAACAAAAAAAATATATATGTAAATTAAGCTTACCTGTAAAATTTGTTTTTCGTAACATACGATAATTTTGCGCAAATGGGTCGATATGTTCTATAGGTGGTGACATACCATAACGCCATAACCAACCAATTTAATTTTCGTTGTCTCGACTATGGCTACGGCTATGACTATGTAAATCACATCTAATTATGTAAGTCTTAAACCGTAATACTATCACCATTGTGCATTTTTAACCCGAATTTGGATTTATGATGATAAAATTCTCTAGTAAAATTGTGAAATCTGCAGCTAAAATGGAATTGGGATCGTTTATTTTTCAACAGGACACCGATCCTAAGCACACATGGTTCATTGCAGAAATGTCATTATTCGAAAATAATTTTTTCAAAATACTGGAATGGTAGTCTCTAATACCAAATTTGAACCCTTTAGAGAGTGCAATAACAATATTGGAAATCAAAAAACTTTTAATAGCAGACCTAACGTAATAAGCTTTTAAACAGAGATTCGGAATAAGTGTGCAACGATTCCTTCAGAAATATTGGACAATTTGGTCAATAGCACACGACTCCAAGCTATCATTGGAAATATATATAGTAACAGGGGATCACAAATCAAATGATAAGTAGTTAAAATTGTATGTACGATTTGAATAAAGGGTTACTCTAATGCCAATGTTTTTGTTAAACTTAAAAAATATTATCATAATTTAAGCTTGGGAAACACTTATCTGAAACATGATTTTTTATTTGAGTACTTGTTGTCATAAATTAAAGATTTTTATCAAAATAAAGTTAGATTTACGCTTTTGATTAGTTGTTAAATGATGTACTCTCGAAAATATAGGTTTTTAACTGTTTGTGCGAACCCCTTCTTGAAAGGGATCTGAGAATTAGATGGTTAATGAGATGTGTTTCATTTTATCATGGACAGACAATATGGTTTGCGTAGCGTTTCGAAGTTGGGTTTTTAAAACTATTGTGTTTTCAAAGCTATAACGGAAAAACGGGTTTTCCCGTTTAATAAGTACCGTTTAGTGTATACGCATTCTTTTGCATAGGTGCAAATGTCATAATATTGTTTTAAGGTTGTTTATCATTGCCAAACTATCAATTGCAAAAAAAAATTTTTAACATCATATTTCAGATGTTTATCTGAAAAAAAACAAATTCAAAAAATACCGTTACTCCTTAGCTCCATAATCAGATCTTAAAGTATATTACATAAATAGTCTGTACGAATATTTATGCACCCTAGTGTATGTCAAAGACACATAAAAATGACATACAGTTGGTGTCATTAATATTCGGTTTTTAAGTTTATCGATAATAACACCCTGGCATTAGCGAAATGGATAGGTAATCAGAAGAATAGCAAAAACTTAAATAAATGTTGTCAGTATGAGTATTCAAATATATGGAAAAAATGGCTCTATGATAACCCTGCAACCGTGATAAATCGATCAAAGTTTGTTAACACTGTTTACTAAGCGCCATTAATATTCGGTTTTTCCCCTATTTATATGCTATTTGCAAAAAAACATGTTATTTAGATACTTTTCCAGCAATATAGAGATACGTTTTAATAAAAGTGCATAACACCTCCTTTCTTGTCTGTCCAAAATTCTACTTCACTGCAAGTTATACAAATGGGGCGCAAAGGAAAAAACATTGCTTTAGAACAGCGAAAACTTGTTATTTTCCGTTATGAAAAAGGTAAAAAGTACAGAGATTGCTGAAATTCTGAATATGAAACCAAATACAGTTGGGGACATTGTCAGAAGGCACAAAAATGAAGGAAGAGTAAGTACACTTCATAAAGCAGACAGGTCAGCCAAAAAAATTGACCGAGCGGGAAGAAAGTTCAATTGTACGAAAAATAAAATCTAACCCACGCTTAAGTGCTCCCAAATTAGTCAAAGAGGTGCTCAATGGGTTTAAAAAGAAAATATCTGCATCTACTATACGAAGAACCATAAGAAAAAAAGGTTTTCATGGCCGAGTAGCACGTCGTAAGCATTGGTTAATTTACGCAACCGAAAAGCTCGTTGGAGTTTTGCCAGGGAGTACATTAAGAAGCCTGAAACTTATATTTGCGGACGAGGGTAAGTATAACGTATTTGGATTCGATGGGCGTGTAATGGTGTGGCGGAAGCCAAATGAGGAGCTACAACCACAAAATTTAAAACCAACCGTAAAACATGGAAATGGACATGTTATGGTGTGGGGTTGTATGGGAGCTAAATGGACGGGAAAATTATTTTTTATCAGTGGAATTATGAATAAGGCATCATATTTGAATATTCTCCGTCAAAATTTGAAAGAAAGTGCAAATAAGCTGGGCGTTTTAGATTGTTTTAAATTCTACCAAGATAACGAACCAAAGCACAAGTCGCGTTTAATTCAAGAATGATTGCTCTATAACTGCCCTAAAATTCTCCATCCACCTGCACAATCCCCAGACCTCAATCCGATTGAGAATTTATGGGATGAGCTGGACCGGCGAATCCGCAACTACAAAATAACATCCATTGAAGACTTGAAATTGCGGCTTCAAGAAGAATTGGATCGTATTCCTGCAGCTTATACAGCTAGAACAGTAAAAAACATGTCAAACCGTCTAAGTGAAGTTATAAAACAAAAGGGTTATCCAACAAAATACTGAATTTTATATAAAACCATTTTTCTAATGTATTATTTGGTACTTTTCAAAGAAAACCGAATATTATTGACGCGCAATATTTTATGCTACCTGAATTAATTTAGTATTTTTGTTATATTGTTATTCTTTTTTTCTAAATACAAATTTGAACTTTCAAGTGTCTAAATAAACTATTAATGAAAAGAAAAATTTTGAAAAAGATATACATTTAGCTTAAGACGAATCAGTTAAACATCTCTTTAATAAAACCGAATATTAATGACACTAACTGTATGTATGTAACAACAGCTTTTAAGAATTTAAAATTAATTTTTTTCTTTTGCAAAGAAATTTAGTATAGTAAAAATTAATTACAAAAAGTAAGATTGTGTTAAAAAAATGTACAGAAAAAGTTTGCTTGCAAAAGCGTATTCACTGTTTCAAAATCTTATACATAAATGAAGATCAATACAAATGTATAGTTTCGGTTTGCGACACGTTTCTCCGGTCCCAATTAGTGATTGGTGTATACAATCAGCGTTAAAAAAGTAAACACACTCATACTTGAGAATTTTGCTTATATAGGGTGAGTAATTTAAAAGTTTAAATTTGAATATGCAATTGCCAAATTTACTTTTTTGTTGTGAAGTACAATTGTTCCGGTTAGAAATAAAATATTATTTCATTCATATGGCTGCCGCGACTGGCCTCACAGTACCCCTTTCAATCGAACCAATTTTCGAAAACTTTTTAGAGTGTATGGGGTCGTATCTCGGCAATGGCATCAGCCATAGCACAACGTTTCTATAATTTGAATTTTTTCGAAAAAATTTTCTTTTTTGTTGGCAAAAATTACCGAATTAGCCGCTAGTAGTGAAGATACGTTCTTTTCAACTTAATTTGCTACAAAAAACGCAACATTTTATGCAAAATTGTATTAAATTGCCAATATTGTAATTTATACATACATAAGGCAGTCCCATTGTGTTTATATTTCGGTAAAGTCCCTAAATAAAATTCATGTGTTTACGTAAAAATTTCTTTGAGCTAATTAAAAAGGAAGAACAAACAATAATATAATAAAGTAGAATGGCACCGAAACGTAATTTAACAGTTGAAAATTTTAAATTAATAAAAGAAATAGGCAGTGGATCAAGGAAAAAAGTACGGTTTCTATGACTTTAAGAAACAGGGAAAACATATTAAATTTTTTAAATCATAGACAAAGCTCTATTTAAGTTATTTACGGGAACAAGAGACCGCAATACGCCGATATCTGGAGGAATATTAAAGGGCAAAGCCAGGCAAAGGAACTCAAGGTGGAATGGTTGGCTGGATAAATGGAAGATAAGGTATGCAAAGATAATGTGAGGGAAAAAGTAAATGTTAGGTAGTCATGTATGCTATTTGTTGTTTTTAGACATGGTGTTTGTTACAAAAAAGCTTGTAGTGAAAGCAATAATGTTTCCGCGGAATACTGCCAAAAAAGGAAAACCGATGTTTACCTTCTTTGTTGGAAAAGGACAATGGAAGTGACATTTTCAATGCAGATGAGACTGAGTTGTTTTGCAAATGTCTTCCTGACAAAACACTGACATTCAGAAATGAAAAATGTCATGGAGGAAAATATGGGAAGGAACGTGTGATAGTAATATTGGCAGAAAATATGAATGGAACAGAAAAAATTAAAATTTTAGTGATAAGAAAAAGTAAGACCTCGTTGCTTTCGTGGTGTCATGGCAGGCGAAATTTTTGAAGAATGGATGGCGAAGTTAGATAAGCAATTTTCTGCTGCTGGAAGAAAAGTGATATTCTTTGCAGATGATTGCTCGGCACACCCTAGAGATATACAAAATAAATTGAATTCTATTGAACTGCCATTTTTTACATCAAAATTACAACCTCTTGACCAGGGAATAATTCGATGTTTGAAAGCTCATTATCGAAACAGGATTTTAAAAGAAGCTATAGTTCGAATTGAAGGAAATTGTAAACACAATATTAATGTGCTAGAATGCATTCGCCATTTGTTAAGAGCTTGGGATATTGATGTCACCAGCCAGACAATTTCAAACTGCTTTACAAAGTCTGGATTTGGATATAACATTCAGTATGGGGCGAAGAAGATGACATACCTTTGGTATTATTAAATGATTTTAAGGACAACGAAAATGTTTTAAAAGATAACTATGAAGCCTGGCTACATTTAAATGAAGTAGAATCTATGTTGTACTATTCAAGACTTTTCGGACATCGATAATGAATTGATTACTTCTGAATTTCCAACGGATGAAGATATTATTGAAGAATATGTCGTCGAATCAGAACCGCACTCTGGAGAAATTGTAGATAGCGATGGGGACGAAGTTGAGGAAAAAGTAAGACAACCGTCCAGACAAGTTATAAACGATTTATTTAAGACTTTAAATGTATTCTTAAAAACAAATGAAAACGCAAAAGATGACCATTACAAAGCACTACACAACTTAGAATCACTTTTTGCTCAAAGCAAATGTGAACAAATTCAGTCAAAAATTACTTAATATTTTAGTAAATAAATGTATAGTACCTTTACAAAATTACAAATAGCTTAAAGTAATTTGGTAATATAAATGAATTCGTATTAAAAGTAATTGTTTATTTAATTTGGAACATTTTTTAATTTAATTTCCAAAGTTTAAGTTTTTTCTGGATAATGGTGGTTCAATTTATAGAAGTTCGACTGTAGTTGCGAAAATAAAATTTTTTTGGCGCAAAATTATTTTTTATTTATTTATTTATTTTAAGTCATAAACACTTTTTCAGAATGAGAATTTTACATGTTAAGCACTTAACCTAAAGCTTAAAATGTTGAGAATAAAATAAGCTATATATACATCATGGAAATCGGTTGGCCATAGCAGATTTTATTCAAAATAAGTGCAGGTACCTAACTTTGACCAAAATTAGCGAACAATTTTTTCTTGCAAAATTATTGGAAACTTTTTTCTTTTATTTCAAAAAAGTTATACAAAAATTATTAGAATATAAATTTTACGTTTTAAGCATTAAAATGGATGCCAGATATTTGAAAGTAAAATAACACATAAAGGCAAGTGCCTAACTTTGACAAAGTATAAGGCTCAAATTTAATGGCTATGATAGGTGAAAAATATTTTAAGTTTAAGGTTTTTTATTATTGAGGTAAAAAATCCGGTACAAAATCCACTTTTGAGAAATATAGTACAATTTTTTTCATTATTCAACACTTGTTTGCGAAACCGAAAAGACAAATCCTATCCGATATTTGATTTTATCAAAACCAAAATCCGGTAATCCGCAACAGGGTCTGCAAGCAATTAGCCCGATTATCAAGATTTTACTGCATGTACCATGTGGACCGGTATGAAATGAACGTTTATTGTGAAAATAAAACACTATATTCTAATGGGAAAGTAAAAAACATTTTATTCCAAGTATTGGCCATTGCTGGCTACACATTTTCCCCATCTTTCAGGAATTTGTGAATTCCACACCAATAAAACTGTTCGTCTTTTGAAGCAAACCAATTAGTCACCCAATTTTCGACTTCCTCGTAGGAATCGAAGTGCTGCTCAGCCAGTGCGTTTCTCATCGACAAAAACAAATAGTAGGCGGAAGGAGCCAAGTCTGATGAAAAAATACAATGTTTGTTCACTGGTTTAATGTATACTGAATATGTTTGACAGATGTCATTGCCAACACACAAAAAAAAAATTAATGCTCGTTAACAATAAATGTTCCCTATGGAGAGATTTGTATCTTAACGCTCACTTCATACCGGTACACCTGGTAGATCAAGGAGAAAAGAAAAGGGTACAAACTACTACAATAGTCTTTGACCCAGAATTAATATTGTTACGTTTTTACCTTTTTAAAAACCTGTTTTTATGAGTTCGTAGATTGTATTTAAAATAAAATAAATTTTGTGTGGTTTTAGCTAAAAATCCTTTATTCAACACAGTTGTATGCACCACTGCTTGTAATCTTTTTACAGGCAATAACAATTTTTATTCTAAATTTCTCTGTCTGTTTACAATCTTGTTAACAACAACAATTAATCGACAGATCTTTCTACTTAAAAATCTTCCAACCCGATCGTAGTTATAACTTAGGTTCGATCACAACCTTTTTAAACAGACTTTATCCACACTTAAATCCCTTTACTGAGTTAGCTCCAACTAAACTGGTTTTTTTACTTCAAGATTCAGTTCACGAGTTTACTTCTTATAAACTCTCTTCACACAAACTGCACTCACTGGGTTTACTTTACTTAAACTTCTTATTGTTTGCATCGAAGTGCTTTTTATATGGCTGAGTAAACAATACATCGAAAGCTCTCGATATTTCAGGTAGATTCCATTTCTTTCTTCTAATTTCTTTTTAGTTCTTTTGTAGCCATGCGTATGGAAACATCTACCTCTTTCAAGTTTTAGTATTTGTTGTTGTGTTATTTTTATTTACTTTATCTCTGCTAATAATGTTTGTTGTTGTCGATTCTGGCTATTTATACACATCATGTATAGTTGTTCTTGCAGCTTTTGCTTATTTATTTTAGCGAAGTAATAAACGTAGAGGTTCCCAATCTTATTTTCGTAACAATATATTTTTACACTCGATTAGACTACTTTTAAGAGTGCGTACAGTTTTGATGTCATCCATAAAGACTTGTATATCTCCTTCTTTTTGGGCTTTGGGGAACATGGAGCTATGGTAACGAATATAATACGAATAAGACCAGATTTCCTTCCCTTTCGTTTTTGAATAATATTGTAGCGAGTATGTCTAAATTCTTTAATAACGCCACATAAAATAAGGAGCTCATTAAGAGCGTTGAAAATATAAGTTCCTCTCTATTTAAGCGGAAAGTTCAAAATTAAGTGCATGCGGATACTTTTATATGATTGTCTTTCTCTCATTCCAGTATTGGAATATAATACTTTCTGTTAATGCTTTTTTGAAAGGACTTAACATTGAATAAATGTGTAAAGTTTTCTTTTATTTGAATGAGTATCATAATTTTTATAGGAACTTTTCCGTTCAACTTCAAAACATCCACATGGTTTTGCTCCACACTCTTATTTCTAATAATCAGAGAAAAAAATGTTTAATGATATGAAAATATAAAACCAACCAACTTTAAAACATGAAAAGAGAATATTTTTAGTAAACCAGTTTAGAGGTCAAATATCTAATAACTATGAAAATATCGTTTGCATAAAAAATACCTTTACGTCTGTTTTTATGTTACTTATGCCGCTTGTACATCACCAACTATAGAGCACTACTTTTAGTTGTGATACTGGGATTATAAGTAATTAAGTGGTTTTATTTCGAGTTGTGACGCTATTAATGAAAAAATGTTTAGAATTACCTTAACATTATTTAGAATTGCTCTTATTTAATTTGATATAATATACAATACTGAATGAACAAATTTTAACTAAATAGTAGGGAGATCGGACGGTTATTGTTCGACCGGTAATAATCGGTTTTATTTGGTTTTTCGAATACGGTTCTTTTAAAATCTTCATTTTTCGAATGCCGAATAAACCGTTTAATTTAACACGAATAACCAGTTAATATAAATAAGTATAAGTTTTACACGTTTGTATTTTTTTTTTATTGAAAATATGCTCATCGTTTAACTATTTCTATAAATTTAATTATTTTTGGATATATGACCACCTTGAACGTCCCACAAAGAACTTGAAAATCAAGGTAGATCGAAAAAGATATGCACTCTGGAGCAAAAATAACCTTTTCTCATCTTCTGTCAATAAATATTAATTTTTATATATGGAGAATGATCAACTAGACTTATTTGAAGCCCACAAACCCACAAACGCCGGCAGAACGGCAGATATTATATATAGTTAGTGAAGTTTTTCACAGCATAAATACAGATAACCAGTCGCCAGTAATGTTGTGAGGTAATATCGCTGTTGAAAATTGTCAGACGGTGTGACCTGAGATTGAACCGACGACTTCTTGGTTGGAAGCTGGGTTCTTACCTAACATACCACAGTGACACACACACTATTAAATAGGTGCTACATAAATCTACATACAGTGCTAAGTTAAGATCTCGTATATTACTAATAGATTTAATCAAAGTAAAACATTTAATATTTGTTATCTTAGATACCTAAATTGTAACTATAATAACAAACCTTTAATTCCATTCTCTACCAAGTAATACAACAACAACGAAATTAGCTCCTTGAGTAGCTGTTCGAAACTTAAGCATTTTTCAATACTTTGTGTGATAAAATTTGTTTTTCGTGGCCTCCGCACACCGTTTAGGCATAGTTTTTATGAGATTTGTTAGAATTATTGTTAGTATTGATTGCCACTTTAATTTTAAGCT
Source organism: Wohlfahrtia magnifica (assembly GCA_023159175.1). Classification (NCBI taxonomy): domain Eukaryota; kingdom Metazoa; phylum Arthropoda; class Insecta; order Diptera; family Sarcophagidae; genus Wohlfahrtia; species Wohlfahrtia magnifica. The sequence goes on along the minus strand of JAKWBJ010000002.1, from coordinate 645,153 downwards.
TTCCATCAGCTTCTGCTTATTTTTAAAACGACGTGGTTTATTTAAATAAAAGAATCGATTATTTGAATTATTATTAACCGAAAACCGGTTTTTTAAAAAGTGCTACTTTCTGAATTATTCGAAAACCGGTTTCTGAAAAAATTTGTATAATCGATCTCCATACTAAATAGTCAAAACTCAAAATTTCTTCTTATTTCCCAAACTACAGCGCAAAAAAAGTGTAAACTCTCTTCTAAGACGATTTTATTCACTGTGGAACACAATTTTATTATAAAATTACAACGATATTTTTAAAAACATTTTTTTTTTGCCTCTACTGAACTTCTCTCCTAGTGAATTTTGAGTTGCGACTCTTTACGATTCAGAATGCAATATATTCAACCGTTCCAAGGTTAGTGAATCGTAGTCGTTTTTCGAACTTTTTTGTAATAGATTAAAAAATTTAACTTGTTTAATTTAATATTGGACAAAAATGTCATACGTACTACAACGAATATGTCAACCATGATAAGGATCATTGTTATCATTCTAACGAACAATGGAATAGGAATGACATAATTTAGTGATGCTCATGAAAGACTATTATCTTGAATTGTTTCAACGACGTCATTATCATAATCGGCTAAAACCAGTAACCTTGCTAGTGGGGAAGAATTAGCTAAAAGAAATTAGAGCCATGTATAGCCGACAGAAGGAATTTTGCATTCTGTATATTTAAGATAAATAGAAGAATCATCAACCAATTTGCCCATTGGATAAAATACTCATTGGACACAAAGGATTTTTTTTTTTTTTTGGGCTATTTTTTCCAAGCGGAGGAGCGGTTTTGTCGTACCACCCTTCGCAACTTAACTTATCAATAGGCTTAAAAAGGCAACATAAATTTAGCATTATTATCTTCTAATTACCTATAAGTAACAGTCTTTGTGACCCTTCGCATCTCTAGCGCATCTAACAGGTTACATTTTTCTATTGAAATCTCAAAAAAAAAAAAATGTGTAAATGCATTTTATGTACATACTTACTTGTGTATACGATTACTTATTTACTTAATAACGACACATGTTGTCCTAAAAACACAAAATTTCATGAAAAATCATTGTTGGGCTACAAACAAAAATACCTGTAGTTGAAAATATAAAATGATGTATAATTATAATTAAAGGTGGGTAATAGAAGTTATTAAATCCAACTGTACATTAAAAAGGGTGCTGGAATTATGTTGCTTAAATGCCATATATTTTCACTATTTTCTAAGTACATATTTTTTATCGTTGAAAACTTAACGTTAAGATATATTTGGAAAAATATATCGAGATAAAAGTCCAATATATTTATATATTCAGCCTGTGAATTTGTTAAAAAAAACTAAGGATATTATTGCAATAAACATTTCAATAATAACATTTCTTAATATAATTACATACATCACTTTCGTATGAAAATAGCAGATCCTTTAGTATAAACAGCTGTGTCAGACAGGGATGCGCACTTTCTCCGGTACTACTCCTAGTCGTACTGGAAACTGTTTTACATCAGACAAACAAAGAGAAACAACTGGCATTCGTTGACACCTGAACCACTAACTACATATATGATTTGGATTATGCCGACGATATCTGCTTGATATCTCATACGCTCGAAGGCGTACAAAATAAACTTGATATGAAAATGCACAGTATAAACTTTTCGAAAACAAAATCTATGAGAATTGGAACAATAAACTCTGCCCACGTGGTCCTAAATGGAGTGGCAATTGAAGACGTAGTTTGTCTCACGTAGCGTAGTAAGGCGTGATGTGCATATAGCTCACTTGGCAGAGTATGGAATTTATCAGACATATCGAAACGAGTCAAAATATGAATATTTAACTCTTGCGTAAAAGTGTTCTATATGGTTGCGAAGATAAATAGAATATTCTGGCTCAATCTCATATATAATACCGACTTTCGTCAATTTGCAACCAGAATACAATTGCGATAAAAATTCGTAATATGACATGGACATGGATCAGTCATACTCTCCACATAAACATTAGGGACATTGCAAATACCAGCCTGCATTAGAACCCTCGGGACAAGCGTGATGTGGAGGCTAATCACCGAACCAAAGTTCTTTCCTGGTCACAGGAACGTTATATGACGCAGGATTGAGCCAGCTGAAGAATCTTTGTAGAGTCTTTATAACTGGCCGGTGAAACTTGAACGTTTGGGTCATCTTATTTTTTTTTTTATTGCTAGAAGCTCCATCTTTGGGGCACCACACAAAAATGTGCAACAAAATCAATAATAAAATGGGAATTAAACTTACTGTTAAAGCTTCAATGTTCTCCGAACACCATTTGAGTACTTTAAGGTCGAAAACCAGTTTTTTCAAGAAAATTTAAGCCAACTTAGTAAAATTTAAAAAAGATATGAGACTTTAAAAATGCTTTCTTGACATGAGAGAATGTGCTGGTAAAGATTGCGTATATAGATTTATAAAAATGAGTTCATCGTAAGCTAGCAGGAATTCTTTCAACAGAAAACAACATTGAATAACTCTTTTAATTCCTAAAGCGAAATATAGTCAGCCCTACTTTCCGTTATCTTCTTTGAGAAGTGTGGATAAAATAGGTCTTTCGGATCAATAACAAAAATAAACAGGTTAATACCTTTTTCCTATTTTTATACACAATTTTAAAATAATAATATCCCACAATACTTACAACGGTTTCAAAATGTTCTAACCGAAGCTTTTCGAACTGTTTTTTAATGTTTTTATACATATTGTACTTTTTTATAAAAGTTTAATTTTTTTAAGTAATTAAATATAAATAAAATAAAATATTTTTTTGTTGCAAAAACCGTTCTTGGTAATACTGTTGTCGGCTATGCTGTGTTTGTTTTCTCAAATATACTAAACTTTAACAGTTTAAAAGGTTTCACGAAAACAAGCATAAACACTACTCCCTCTGTCCTCCTTCCAATAACCTATTTTCCTAGTACCAGCACAATGCACTGCATGAGTAGGGGCCATCCCCTGGGTGCTGGTCTTATATAAAAATGTGCGCATAATACCTCCTGTACCGAACGGTTTAAGCGGAAGTTTCTGAATTTGGTCGTTTTGTTTTCGGCCGTTACATGTTCGTCTTACGTAACCAATCAATTGAGAACTTGATTCTCTCAAAATAACAAGTTGCGATTCTTTTACCATCCTAGTATGATACTTCCCATCAATTTTATCTCTCGTTACAGTATCATCTTTTCTACCATCAAATGAAAACGCTAACAAATTGATATCGTCTAACCGTTTGCGAAGCACTTCTCGTCTGCATTTGTCTTTTTCTCGGCGAACTTTCGATTTATCCATGATGAGAGGTTCGCCATGCCGATCTTCTTTTTTGTTCTTTTTTAGCACATTCGCTCAAGTAAAAATAATATCTCATGATATCCAGCTCGGTTGGTAAATTAAGATCAGTCAAATCAGAACACACACCAAAAAGCGTAACATCATGCTTGGGTATATGACTCATTGGGTTTTCGATAGTTGTTGATGTTGTTGTTGCTTCTTCTTGCGGTGTAGAGGATGGTGGATTCCTTTCGCTGAAAAAAAAACAATACTTAAAATTAAATATAGCTTAAACCAAAGGCCATAATCAAGAGTTTTAAGAATTTTTTAGTTGGTACTTACCTTGGAAAAATATTCAAAACACCAGCATAGCACAACAAAAGATGTCACAAAATATATTAAATATATATTTTAAATGTATTGGAATGTTTAAATTTTTTAACTTTTTTTAAACCTTTTTCTTTAAAAATTCTTTTTTTTTTTTGCACTTCACTTCTTTACATTTATGTTGAGTCTTTTGAAATATTGAAAAAAATCAACAACACAATATAACTACATTGGGTTTTCAACATTCCTTTTTGCCTGAATGTGATGGTCGGTCGTACATTTAGACACGATTGGGGCATTTTAAATGTGTCAAAGTGGGATTTTTCAAAATTTGATCCTTGGGTCAAAATAAGTAACATCAGATTTCATTATAGAAGTATTGTTCCTTGGGTAAAGTTTCTTATTTTGATCCATAGAATATGATTTTCTTGTCCCTTGGGCGATTTTTTTTGCGTCCATACAATTGGGTTATGACACACTTCCGGCCATATGCTGAAGTAATCCATCACGACGAGATGGGTGCATTTGAGTTGTATTGTTGCAGCTGACCTCGGCTTGTTCTTACTGGACTTTTAGCAGCTGCCATACACTGGGTATAGTTTGCTATCCAATCCGCCACTGCTGGCTGGCTGTTTTAGTTTTTCCAGAATATGTCACCCCAAGGTGTCCTCCGCTGATTCCATTATGGAACTCATTTAAGTCTTCTTTCATTTTAGAGGATGGCACTACTATTAGGTTGGATGAAGTTTTACCATCTGCACTTTCCCGGTGGCGATATAAGTACCCATTAATCAACTTTAAACTCTCCCATTGTGCCCAATACGCTTTTGTAAGAGGACCTTCTGCGGATATTTCATTGCGAGTGGGCCGTCTATCCTCTTTTTTTGCTGTTATAATTTTTGCCAATATTTGGTCACTCCTTTGCGCTCCTGACAAGTCTTCGTTTGCATCTATTTGCGTTAGTCGGATATCAATGATGGATTCCTTCTGATCAGATTTCACACAATGTTTGCATTCCAAATCAAAAGGCCGACGTGAGAGAGCATCAGCATTTTCATGCTTTATGCCACTTCGGTGTTCAATCCGACGTGCCAGCTGTCCTTCAGGGTTCTTGCAGCAGCCATCTCAGTGCGAAATGATCAGTCCTTAGCAGAAAATTTTGACTATATAGGTACTTATGGTAATGTTTTATGCATTGCAGCACTGTCAGCAGCTCACGTCGAGTCACACAATAATTCCGTTCAGGCTTTGACAGTGTGCGGCTATAGTAACCTACGACTTTTTTTTGTCCCATTTACTACCTGTAAAAGTACACCACCAACACCATATCCACTGGCATCACTGTCAAGGATGAATTTTTCATCTGTGACTGGATACGCCAATACCGGTGCAGCACACAATAGGTCTTTTAGTCTCTGGAGCTCATGTAAACGCTCGCAAAATTAGGCTCGAAGCGTCTGCATATGCAGAATCCCAAAAAACTACGTAATTCATGAAGAGTCTGGGCCGAGGCCAGTTCTTTACTGCTCGTATTTTATCTTCATACGTTGAAATGCCATCTGCTGTAACTAGATGCCCCAAATATTTTACCTGTTTTTGGAATAATGCACATTTCTTCACGCTTAATTTTAGTCCAGCCATTGATATTCGTTGTAGAACTTCTGCTAGGTTTTTGAGGTGTTCGTCGAAAGTTCTGCCCATCACTATTATATCATCAAGGTACACCAGACAAGTTTTCCAATGGAGTCCTTTTAGTACGCGCTCCATAAGCCGCTCGAATGTGGCCGGCGTATCCACTGAAAGCAGTTTTTTTCTTATCTTTGTCTGCGATCTCTACCTGCCAATACCCGCTTTATAGATCTAATGTGGAGAACCACTTGTTCCAGCTAGCGTGTCGTACGTATTGTCAATTCTTGGTACCGGGTAGCGGGTCCTTTTTAGTAACATCATTCAGCTTCCTGTAGTCTACGCAGAATCTTGTACTACCATCTTTCTTTTTAACTAAGGCTACAGGTGAGCTCCAAGGACTTGATGATGGTTCAATTACACTGCTCTTCTCCACTTGATTGACCAGACATCATTACGCTTCGCCAGAGGTATACTTCTGGGTGCCTGTTTTATCGGACTCGCTTCGCCAGTATTTATTTCACGTTTGACTATAGCTGTTCTGCCTTGATTTTTATTTTTCGTGGCGAATACGCAGGCGTACTACTTTAGCAGCTTTTTGGCTTCATTTCTTCTGAAGCTGCTAGACCCGCTACCCATTTCTCTACATTTTCATCAAATACTTGTTGATCCTTGGCTGACATATTGGGAGGTTTCGGCAATTGTTCACTGTTTATTATCGCCTCTACTGGAGCTCATTAGCCTACCTCGGAGTTTTCACAAATGAATTTTTCGTGGCCTAATATATTGAGCACTCTCACCGGAACTATTTCTTCTTTGTTGGATTTAATGAGGGCCTTTGCTGATAACAAATACGCGCCCATATCAATAATTCAGTCTGCGGTGGTTATTTTTGTCGTTTAGCAGTAACTAATATCCGTTTTTTTTTTTTTTTTTTTTTTTTTTTTTTTTTTTTTTTTGAGACCAGCACTCAGGGGTTAACCCCTGTGGACATTCGATTAAAACTTGCTCATGTCGTAAGTGGCAGGGAAGACATTCGCAGGAAGATTGTTCCACAAACAAACAGTGCGAATAAAAAACGAATTCTCCCTATAATGCGTTGTGCGATTCACTGGACAATTAACTACAAATAGGAGAAATACGAGTATTACGTAAAAATATATGATTACCAGGAATAAGTTCCTTAATTTCGTTAGAACACATTCCGTTATAGTATTGATAGAACAATGAAACACACGTCACACGCCCACTCCTGTACGCGGTCGAGAAGCTCCAAAATAGACTTTGAAGCACCGGCCCATACATGAGAATTGTATTTCAATTTGGGTCGGATATAGGGCTTGTATATGTTAAAGAGATCAGATGGAGTGAAATAATTCTGGACTCTAATTGGACTCTAAATATTTCACAAGGTGATGATTATTCATACTCTCCATAATTTGGAAAGTGCCGAACAAACTGCTATTGGGCAGTAGTTTTCAAGGTTACTAGCCTCACCTTTTTTAGGAATTGGCATTACATTGGCAACCTTCCAGCAAAAACACCCGCACGATAAGAGGCACTGAAAAGATTAGCCAATGGACGCTCAAGCGTCGAAGAGCACTGCTTCAGGACCAGTGCTGGAATGCCATCCGTCCCAGAAGACTTATTAACGCCGAGATTTGCAAGAACCTTTCTAACTGTACGGGATAGAAAGAATATACTGGGCATAGTCACTGATGCTCTTTCAAGTTCGGGCAGTGGTTGAATGCTCTCCGGCTAGTTCGAATTACCTGCAAACATTTCAGCCAGAAGGTTTACCCATTCAACCGGGTTTGTGAATATTTGGTCATCCTTTATAAGGACTGGAACCGAACTAGCGTTGTTCCTAAGCCTTTTAATAAATTAGCAAAAGCTCTTACTCTTCTTCGCATTTATTATTACGCCAATTTCTGAATGCTTCCTCTCTGGATCTGACTGCAAGCGTGCACGTCTGATTAAATCAAGATTAAAGAAAACAAAGTTTGCAATTGAAATGCCCATAGAAATCGTTAAGCTCAGCCCAACGAGCTTTCCCGTAATTGAAAACCAAGCGCTTCGTAGCTGTATGTAAAGCGTTGTGAAGAGGCAGAAATGGTACAGTGATCTGAATTTCCGAGAGGTGCAAGGACCTCAACTACATACTTTTCAGGGTGTGTAGTGAGAAAAAGGTCGAGGGTGTTATGTTGGTGCCCATCTATACACGATATGTGAGTAAGTTCATTCACTAATTGCGCAAGGTGGTTGTGTGCAACAAATAACTGCATGTATTGGCCTTCTGGAGTTGTGCGGCCTGAATGGCGTAGCCAAGACGAATTATGAACATTGACATCACCAGCAACAACAATTTCACTGTTCGGTTAGTTCGCAAGAATACTCGGAAAAAGAGTAAAAGCCAGATATGGAACCCTCTCTTCCTGCGTTTGGGCTTCTATACAAGAACCCCAAATACAAAAAATGTGCCCTGATTCTGAACTTAACCCAAAGACAGTTAAATTCTGCATCATATATGCCAAGTGCTTGCTGGCATTGGTACACAACTTCATCGCGAATGTACATTGCAAGGCTCCTATAAAAATAAAAAAGGGATAGAAGGTGATACGCAGGAATATGAAAATCCTGTGGATCCGCATTTTCCGAAACCCGGGTCTCACATAAGGCGGAAACATCCGGCCTATAGAGACAAATGTGCGCATACACGGAGAAGTTCGCCCGTAGCCCGCACACATTGCAGAAATCCATCCTAAAACGTCCTGCCATTACGTAAATTGAACAAGAAGGATACAAAAATACAATAAATGAGAAACCATAAGCAAATAAAAATCGAACAACCGTTTTTCAGATGCGGACGACAAGGAAGTGCGTTGCTGCTGATTGATTATTCAGCAGCCAGCAGGGTTCGCCAAAATCGCCAAATCATCTTTTTTTAAATTTTTGACAATAAAATTTATATTTTTTTTATATAATGAAAAAAAAAATGTAAAACAAATAACAAATAATTTGTTTCGAATTCTTTTATTTCGCGAAAAGTGTAAAAAAATTATATTTTGTTAATTTTATTAAGCAAAAACATTAGCAAAACCAAAAAGTGTACAATGTTAACTATAACATAGTTTACAGTTTACTGAAAGCTAAATAATATAAAATACATTTTGGATATAGATATGTAGTCTTATTATTGTTATATATCTAAAACGATATATACTTTTTCTTCGACACATTGCTTTGTATTAGAATTAAATTACACTATGCGGCAAAAAAGATCGAAGATAAAATACCTGAAAAGTTATACTATATATCTAATAAACGCTATCTAATACAACAAGATTCAGTTTTTGAAATTTTCTAAAAACCTTCAAAATCTTTTATTATGTCTAAAAAATGGTTTTTCGTATCATCATACTTATAGACTGGAACCTAAAAATTTATTAGTTTCAGTTCCATACAGGCAACTACAAATTTTTCGTTGCCGAGAACACAAGTTCGGCTGCCAGCTATAATTGACACATTAAAATGACTATGTTCACGAATTTCGTACATAAAAATACCAATTTAATAATTTTCATTTTCATATCAAAAATAGCCAACAAAAACGCCAATTAATTTACAAATCGCCAAAAAGTCGCCATGTCGCCAATGTCGCCTGACAACCCTGATAGCCACTGTTATACCTTCGCTACTGAATAATCTAACAACTACCCCACCCTTCAACTGATTGTTCTAGGCTTGACATTCTATAACACGTCTCTGAAATTCCTCTCACAGACGTTTTTGTAATTCGGTTTTATTACCGGTTGTTGACAGTTCAATTTATTTAATTCCCTTTTGAGCCTGTCCACTCTTAATTCTTGGAATTTCATTTTACTCCGTTCTATTTATTTTATTTTTAATTATTTTATTTTATATACGCAATTCCACTTCTGACACTGATGTTACGTTTTAACCATTTTAAAACGTTTGAGTTCGTTTAAATTGCGTTAAAATAAAATAAACACCCTTTATTTATTGTTTTACAGTTTTATACAGTTTGTCTTAATACAACAACTTAATATTCGCTTATACAACACTTTTATTTCCGCTTAAACACGTCTTTATCTTACGACAGCAAAACTATCACTTACTCACTTATAGGTAAAGCAGCCCCTTTTTATACCTGATTGCTTACAGTTTGGAAGGTTCCGGAAATATCAATCATCTTCTATTTTCATATCCGTTAATTCAAATGTAACGTAAAGATGGTCGATTTGGCAGTGCTGCCAATAAGTATGGCATTGACAGGGTGACACGAAATATACCAAAATCCTACTATTTAGGCGTTTTTATTCTCATAATATATATAGTTAAAGTAAATGTAACGTTTATGAATGACGTTTTTCTTTCTCTTATTAACATTCTTTATTTAGTGTATGCTGTGTAGTAAATAACTTAGTGTTAAGTTGAATTCGCTGTTGATAAAAGAAATGAATGCAGTAATACAGGGGTCCATTATATATATAAAGATGTAGCTACCAGATTGACTTAATTTAGTGGGTTAAGTAGGTCACATTATTCTAAATGAATAATTAGAAAAAATCACTAAAATTATCAGAAAAGGTTAACAAAAGTTAAGTTTTGGTTTTCTTATCATATAAAATTTAATAACAAAGTGTTGAAAGTTTAATAAGTAATAGAAATACATTAAGCAATACCCATTATTCTTAGTTGCGGTAAAAAAAATATAATATATTTATATAATATAATATATTATATATGATTTATGGACGAATTTAGTTCAGAAATAAACTTTTAGAAAGTTCTACCACCACATCATTATTATTAATTATTATTAAAATGACAACTTTATTGTTAAACCAATGCCTGGGATTACTGAATATTATAGCATTTACAGTATTTTTTATATCTGCAGCATTCAGAGTAATTGCTTAAAATATTCAGTAAGATACGCCTGCTAAAGGTTGGAAAATTAATAACTAATTTTTAATTCCATCCCAGGTATATTTATTTAAACCAAAGGATTCAATCAAGGATTAAAGAAAATTAAAGAGCTCTAGCTGCTTAGGCCATCAGCTCGGGACCCAAGTTTTAAATACACCACACAGTGCAAATAAGGATATTTTTCTCAAAAGAAGCATATTTTTGACTCAGCAGCACAAAAGATTACCGTTAATGATATTTAGTAACGGAAAAAATGTGAAATTTAGTGCGAAATAAGTGAGTACAAGCCAGTCCAAATTTAACAAATTCCCATATCACAACACTATTGCAATGAGAAATGACAGAACACACAAAATTCATTGATCTAAATTACAGACGATACATAATCTGCATACAACCACAACAACGTATAAACAACGCGGCAAAAATAAACATGTTGGTTCTATAAATTTGATGCCACCAACAAGAAATGGTGCGTGCGTAAATAGGTAACTGAAAACAAAACAGCATAAACTAAATAAAAACAACAACATCAAAATTTTTAAAATAACACTACATCGTGCGCTGCTTTTTTCGATTTTATCTAAACGATTCTTTTTATCGTTAAGACAATTTAAAAATAGACTAAAAATACTAACTTAGTGCCCTGATTATATGTAAATGCTAAAAGATCTGCTTTTATTTTTTTTCCTTTTCGATAATACTATTTTCGTTGGAAAAATCATTAGTAATCTATTTGGTATAGAATACAATTTTGTTTGTAGCAAAAGCACTTTATTTGCAGCACAAGATAACATTTTCGTTGCATTGAATCTCTGAGTTTTTTAAATGCCAGCTAGAAATTCAATGGGGAAAACGAGGAAGACATGCTAGATATTTTTTTTTTCTGTGCGTGCTTTTTTCTTTAAACTACAACATATGGGATATTCTATAAAAAAAATAACTAAAACTAGAGTAAATAGCTTTACTGGAAAATAATACATTTTTATATCCATGAATACGGCTATAAAGTTTTCACCAAGCTTTAAATAATGGAATATCAGGATTGCATTAAAATTTATCGACCAATGATTTTTTAGGCATTTTGTAAATTAGTTTGAAAATTGAGCAAGGGATTTGAAATAATAACCAGGCTTATTGAATTTGTTAGTTTAAAGTAAAGGTATCAACATCAGTCCATATTGACCCATGTAGTATAGTGCCAAAAAGCTACAAAATCATTATCAACAGTTTAATGCGCTATCTGAGATTTTTTAAACTATCAATTTGCCATCAGCGACCAAACCAGAGTACAGTAAGATATTAAAAGTTAAAAATTAGATTTAAAAACTCGAATTTTGTTTTCTGTATTCAATGCAGAATTTTTGTATATATTAGTGGGTACTTAATTTCGGTTCTTTTAAATTTGTTCTACGAACCAGAAAAACGCCAAGATATTTTACATTTATTCCCATAGTTCATAAAACGAATGGGAAACTTTTCTATATTCTTCCAGTATTTTTTACTATTCACTTTTTTTTAATGACTGAAAGTTTTTCAATTATAACAATGGCATTTTTATCAGAGCATAGAATTGATGTGTCATCGGCAATTTTTGAAATATACGGCAATATGTTATATAACGTAGGCGGCGAAACATAGAACCTTTGAGAAATTATATGAGTTATATTTATTTCTTTCTAAAATGAAGCCTAGTTTATTTCCGTCGTTTATCGTTTCATATTTCTCACTTCTCTTTGCCAATCACAATCCGATGCAAAAAACTAATTTTTTACCATTTTACAGTTTTTAATATTTTTTAATGTTCCAGCTTAGATTCCATTTATCTAAATTCGTTGTCTAATTCCAAACATTTTTCTAGTTAAAAATCTGTGTAGTTGCTGTCAAAAAGCAGAAATATAAATGGACATGTGTTCTAATCGCCGTTTATTTGATCAAACTAGTTAACAAAGTTAAAAAGTAAAAAATATCAATTCTTTATCGAAAGCGACCATTATACTATACTCTCTTTATGTGTATGTATATCAATCTTTATATTTACATATATACATAAGCTCTCAATAAAAGAAACAAATACAATTTATTATTTTTTTGATATCGAAACACACAAATTAATAAATAGCTTCTTCATTAAAAAATTAATTCAAATGATTAAATATCGACAGTACATATCATGTACAATTTCTTCATATATTTTTTATTCTATTGAAACTCCCATACATAAACTTAAAAAACGAAACGATGAAATGTTAAAATTAAATAAATTCATTTATTAAACAACATTAGTGAGTTATAAACAGATTTTATTGCGGGTACTTGAAGCGAAACAATATTATATAATTTTCTTGTTGAACAGATAATTAGAATTTGAAAATTCTATTTAATTTTTTTTTTACTAAATCTTGAAATTTGTTTTATTTTTTATTTATAGATATTTCTCTAATCTACAACAACAATAATGTTTAACCAACACCATCGGTGCCTTAAACTGATGCTGTTATACAAAGTGCTTTGCATTTTTCCATTGATAACAACAGCTCAACAAGATTTTTATCAACAAAATCAATATTCAACACCCACCAGTAGTAATTATGATAGTTTTAGTAATAATAACAATCCAAACATTCAAAATCCATCCCCGTACAATGACCTGTTTAATCAAAATATCAATTTAAATAATCTCGAAAATAATGATCGTACACGTTATCGCACCGACAACAATAACTTTAATGATCTAAATCAAGATTTTGGTAAACGTCCATATGGTGGCGATGATGAGCCTTCGTTATCTCGTGGAAAAACGTCGTATAATGTGAAAACACAATTTTTGGAATATTATCACTCAAAGGAGCCTACATATTTTATAGTAGCATCACGTATGGTACGTCCTGGTCTAATATATCAAGTGGCTGTAAATATTTTACAGGCTCAATACCGTACCACGGTACATGCTAGTATCTCTTGTGATGGTGTACAGATAAGTGGTGATTCGAAAGAAGTTAAAGAAGGTGTCCCGGAAACACTTTTAATGCGTATACCATCTACTAGCGTTGCTGGTGAATACAAACTGCGCGTAGAGGGTTTCTATCAAAATGTTTTTGGTGGTCTCGCCTTTCTAAATGAAACACGTTTGGATTTCTCACAACGTTCCATGACAATTTTCATACAGACTGATAAACCGTTGTATATGCAAGGTGAAACTGTACGTTTTCGCACCATACCAATAACAACTGAATTGAAAGGATTTGATAATGCTATTGACGTTTATATGTTGGATCCTAACCGTCATATTGTTAGACGTTGGCTTTCCAGGTATGTACTATTATAAAAAAAAATTTAACAATTAGCTGACATTTTTTAAAAGTATACGCTTTATATATATTAATTCCCATAACATTCCATGAAGGAACGTGGCGCTTTCTCTCAGTCAATGAGCTGCAGCCAATTCTATTTATAGTCTCATTGATAGGGACCTACTCATAACCAGTTAAGTAGCTAATGTTATGAGGTGATACCACTCTTGAATAACTTTTTCTTTTTTCGATGGTCTGGCCTGGTATTGAACCGAGGACCTTATGGCTGGTAGGCGGGTGTCTTAACTACCACACAATTTCGTGCAAAATTTTGTCAATATAGCCTAGTACTCTGTTCAAATTTGTGAGTCGAGCTATTTTTATTTATTCACACGTAAAATTTTACAGACAACGTAAGTTTTTATTAAAACAAATTTTGATCGAAGATAATAGGAGGAAATCAGTGAACACAATATATCTTTTTGAAGCTAGCGCTCTCAATAAGGCAATAACTCAAAACATACAACTATTATTGTAAAGGAGTGATTTCCATAAAACATTCCAAAACAGCTTCATTCCCCTTCCCAGTTCTAGCAGCATCTCCGGACCTAAAAATTATTGAAAATTTATGGTCCCATCTTGGCTAAATATCAAAAGTATGCCATTGAGTCACAGAATCGCATTCTCGATGCTTTAAAATCGAAGTGGGTCGCAGTCAGTGTTGCCACTAAAAAAATTTAATTCTACTAAAATGCTTTCAAATCTACCAACTACCAATGATATAAATCTACCAACTAAAAATCAACTAAAAATCTTTAAAAAACATACTTTTGGTATGAATAATAATTTTAACTATAATTAATATACTGTGAGAGCAGCAAACTAAAATTCACACCTTCATTTTCTGCAATTTAGTAAACTGATATAAGTTTAGTTTTTATATCACTTTAAAGCCTCGTTTTTACCATAATTATATTAAACAAAAAAATGTAAAACAAATATTTCGTTTGCAAATAATAATGCATTTTTCAAATTAATTAAATGAATATAAAAATTCGTTTGGTTTGCAGAAACATTACGAAAATGAAACAAATGCAACTCTATTTTCTTATTTGCTAATTTGATTTTTATGCAGTCGTGTAGTAGCCTTTGTAACAAGAGCATCTCACATTTTGATACCTACTTTTTATAAACTTAAACATTGAATAAGACTTTTTTGTATTTATATAATAAAATAAAATCGTTTTCATTCGGTTGCACAACATAAAGTGGCGACGAGGATTTAAGTGGAATATTTTTACTTATTAAAGCAAAATTCAAGTAAAATTCAATTTTCGACATAGCGACGTTTTAATTAGCACTTGAGCAAGGTCTTGGAAAATTACTTGTACAACAACAAGTAGCGTCTCAACGAGAAGAAGCTCAGCTAAAAATGCAGCAACAGCAGTTACAAAAGCAAATGGATATGTTCGCAATGAACGATCAAGCACTACAACAACTATTACAGCGCAGCACATCATTGTCTACATCATCACAAAATGGCGCATCACAACCTGATACAGATCTCACAAGGGAACATTTAATGGACATTTTGGCAAAGCAGATGGGTGAATTCGAATATGACCAGAATATAATCAAACATTTGGCAGTTGGTTTGCAGGTATGAAGATATTTTTGCAGCCAAGCGGAAAATTTATCGGATCAGGACAAAACGAGACTTCTTAGGAAAATGTCGCAGCCGGTGTACCAACAATATGATGATGTAATAGTACCATCAAAGCCAACATAAAACTCATTTAACAGCACAATCGAAAAACTATCAGTAATGTTTGGCCAAAAACAGTCTTTTTTCAGCTGCCGATATAAGTTATTCCAATCAACCAAATTAGATTCAGAAGATTTTGTAGCCTACATCGCGAAAGTTAACCGCCTTTGTGAAAAATTCCAATTGGACAAATTCACCAAAAAAATATTTAGTGTTTGCCAGTGGTCTTCAATTATCAAAGGACACAGGTTTCAGAGGCAAAGTTCTCAAAATGTTAGACGAGGAAAAATCAGATCACACAGTGACATTGGAAACAATCAGCACTGAAATTCAGCGCACATTTCAGCGTCAGCGGAACAATAAAATGATTACCAATAATCAAGGAGTCACACAAGCCATTCAGAGTAAGCCATACAAGCAACATAATGTTCAGCAGCCAAGAAATAAAGATCCTGCAACACCATGTTGGTTTTGTGGTGCCATGCACTACTTTAACATATGTGCCTAAAAGAATAAACCATGCAAACAATGTAATGGTTTAGGGCGCAAGTAGGGTTACTGCAACGTGCATGCAGCAAAAAACTTAAAAAATCGTAAACAGGCAACGAATAGTGAATTTATAGAAAACAGCAGTAGCAGCAGAAGAACAAAATTAATCAAAACAATAACAAGACGAATCAGAATAGTGGCAACCCTCCACACATAAAATCCATAGCCGGCCAAAATTATTCTTTTCTTTTCCCTAAGTTTTGCTTAAAACGTCCTGTACCGTATTCAGTCATATCATTAGTGGATGCGGAACTAGAACAATTAGAAAAGGCAGACGTAATTTCACTAACTAACTATTCAGAGTTGGCAGCCCCTGTGGTTATAATGAGACGCGCCAACAATAGAATTCGTAAATGTGGAATTCAATTTCCATCCACACCCTCTTCCTGGGGATATTTTAATTGGCTGTAAATTTTTCATACGACTTGATTTGGATAATGCATATACGAATATGCAATTTTAGGTGGACGACAAAACCAAAACTATGTTAACAATTAAGACTCACCATGGGTTATACAACTTCAACGACTGGTTCCCGGTATCAAGTCTGCAGCAGGTGCATTTCAACAAACCATAGATAAGATCATAGCTGGTATCTCGGAGGCGACAGCGTACCTCGATGATGTCATCATATCTATTAAAATATTTGATAACCACAACAAATCAATTCGAAAGGTACTCCAGCGGTTTTCCGAAGATGACATTACACTGAATTGGAATAAATATGTTTAACATGAATAAAATATCTTGAGCATATAGTAGACTCACACAAAATGTCAGCAATTTTGAATATGCCAAAACCACAGAATGTAAGTGGATTACACTAATTTTTGGGCTCAGTAAACTTTTATTCCAAATTTATCTTAAAAATGTGGAACATTAGAGCACCGCTTGACGAGTTATTGCAGGTAAATAGAAAATGATATTGGGCTAAGGCATGTGAAGATTCCTTTATAAAATTTAAGAAAATTTTGTTATCAAATTTGTAAGTAGTTCATTATAATCCTAAATTTCTAATAATTGTTCCAGTGGATGCATCAATTCGAGGTGCTCAAATATTGCGTCATGCCTGACGGTACTGACCGTACACAAGCTTCCCGTGCACTGATACCAGGAGAGAAAAATTACAGTCAAATAGAGAAAGAAGCATTTTTGCTAAGTTTGCTGTCTCAAAATTTCACAGAATGAATTACGGAAGAAGGTTTTTTTCGTACTGACCACAAGCCATTACTTTTCATTTTCGGTTCAAAAAGGAATTCCGATACATTCATTAAGCAGACTACAGAGATGGGCACTAACTTTTGTGAGTTCATCGAATTTTGTAGACAACACTGTATTTAGCATATTCGAACAGCTCCATTACACCCCCAGAGTAATGGCCAAGCCGAACGTTACGTTGACACAATCAAAGCAGCACTTATCGAATGTCGTAATGAAAGAGTGAAGGATAACAACAGCCTTCAAGAATTCCTGCTTCAGTATAGGTCAACGCCAAATGCCAATTGCACAGAAGGAAGGTCACCAGCCGAATTATTTATTGAAAGAAAACTTCGTACCGAGATAGACTTATTTGAGCCAAAAATTTCATCTTCGTAGGGAGAACGAAACACTAAAATGGAAAAACAATTTAACGGTAAACATGGTACAAAATACCGCGAATTTGAAGGGAATGAAAAAGTATTCCTTGAAATATTTAAGAATGGTAAAATGCAGATGTTTCCTGGAATAATTAAAGAAAAACTGGGTGAAGTCAACTACAACGTTGAGGTAATTGATACTAGAATAGCAGAATTATAAAGTCGCATGTAAACCAATTGTTAGACAGGAAGACTGAATTTGAAGATTTTCCTTTGACTGATTTACAATCTTTGTTTACTGAAAGCACATATAGATTTTCAACAAATTCACCTAACGTCTATCAGCAAGATATCTCAAATTATCTGGGCTTCGAAGCAGATGAGCATTCTATTACTCTACAAAATTATCAAAATGATTCTACCATCAGTTCAGAAGATTCTCGCAGTAGTGAAGCGAGTCAGCCAACTGAGTCACCAGAGAGGCTTCCAATTAGAATGCGTAAACGTCCAGCATGGCTGCAGGACAATGTTTATCATTAATAAAGGGAATGTTGCAGGAACATTTCGAAAATTAATTTGATTTTTAAGCAGTCGTGTAGTAGCCTTTGAAACAAGAACATCTTACATATTGATACCGACTTTTTTTATAAACTTAAGCATTGAATAAAACATTTGTATTTATATAATAAAATAAAAGCGTGTTTTATTCGGTTTCACAACAGGATTTAAGTAAAGAAAATATTCGGGGGTGTCATAGAATCCAAGTCGACTTTGATTTTTGTCCTTTTTGAAAACCAATGTTGGATTCATTTGGTATCACAAAACCAAGTCGGTTTTGTTATTTTCGAATTTAAATAAATCAAATGTTCGAAACAGCTGTTGTTTACATTTGTGCATTCGTTTACAATTTTTATTATAATTTTTTATGTGTGTGAAGATAAATTCGAATTTGAAAAGCCAAGACACCAACCACACTTTTGTAACATGCTCAAATTTTGCGTTAACAGAGTACTGTTAAGAGATTAACAGTGATTACATACAAAATGTTAAATATCGTCAGAGAATAAGTAAATATTTCGGGAATATATGAAGGTGCTCCCATATACCACTATATAAGTATGGTTGCCCAAAGGGTCTACAATAGTGTCCATATAGTGGGATGTCTTAAAAGATCACCGGATTTGAGAAAATGGAATTTTAAAAAATCGCCTTTTTGAAAAATATGAAAATTCTTGGGAGGATGTGTAACCATTTCTCCAAAATATGGAAGGGTACACATATACCACTATATACATATGCTGGCTTAAAGGGTACTAAACAGAGCCCATATAGTGGGATGTCTGGAAAGATCACCGGATTCGAGAAAATGGAATTTTAAAAAATCACCTTTTTGAAAAATATGAAAATTCTTGGGAGGATGAGTAACCATTTCTCCAAAATATGGAAGGGTACACGTATACCACTATATACATATGCTGGCTTAAAGGGTCATAAACAGAGCCCATATAGTGGGATGTCTGGAAAGATCACCGGATTCGAGAAAATGGAATTTTAAAAAATCACCTTTATCGCCATTTCTCTAAAGTATGGAAGTGCTCACAAAATCAATAAATAAGAATTTAGTTTAATCTTATTGTGCTAGCCACCGTAAAAATTACCAAAAACTTCTCCTGTTTTTTTTATACTTTAACAAAAGGTAGTACAAAGAAATAAAAACAGCATGCATATGTACATATATGTATGTATGTATATACATATATGTATTTACGTGGGATTTTCCTTTTTTGACTTTAATGCAATTGAAATTTCTACCACCGCTTAACAAAAGAGCTAAACATCGTGAAAAGAGCTAAAGTGCGTGGTAGCATCACACACAGCACTTGAAACTTACAATTTTTTAGCTACTTTACAAGGATTCGAGTTCAAATCCCAGGAAAGGGTTTCTTCATATACTTTATTATTATTTTATTTATTTATTTTTTTTTTTTTTCGATTCAGTAAGATTTTAATATATGTACATTAATAAACTTAATACAATAATTACTTTTGCTCCAGACAGGGTTTGAATGGCAATGAAAAATATGTTTTGAAATTAAATATGCACACACATACATACATACATACATCCGTGCTAAATTCGAAAAATCATTCATTTTTTAGATGTTTTACAAGAATTCGAGTTCAAATTCCTGGCAATGGGGAGTTAAATTAATTATTTTATTTTTTTTTTATTCGAAAAGTTTTTAATATACATACATATTTATTTAGTGAGCACTTCCATATTTTAGAGAAATAGCCACTCATCCTCCAAAGAATTTTCATATTTTTCAAAAAGGCGATTTTTTAAAATTCCATTTTCTCAAACCCGGTTATCTTTCCAGACATCCTACTATATGGGCTCTGTTAAGGACCCTTTAAGCCAGCATATGTATGTAGTGGTATATGTGTACCCTTCTATATTTTGGAGAAATGCCCACTCATCCTCCCAAGAATTTTTCTCAAATCCGGTGATCTTTCCAGACATCCCACTATATGGGCTCTGTTTAGGATTTTTTAAGCCAGCATATGTATATAGTGGTATATGTGTACCCTTCCATATTTTGGAGAAATGCCCACTCATCCTCCCAAGAATTTTCATATATTTCAAAAAGGCGATTATTTAAAATTTAATTTTCTTAAATCCGGTGATCTTTCCAGACATCCCACTATATGGGCTCTGTTTAGGACCCTTTAAGCCAGCATATGTATATAGTGGTATATGTGTACCCTTCCATATTTTGGAGAAATGCCCACTCATCCTCCCAAGAATTTTCATATTTTTCAAAAAGGCGATTTTTTAAAATGCTATTTTCTCAAATCCAGTGATCTTTCCAGACATCCCACTATATGGGCTCTCTTTAGGACCCTTTAAGCCAGCATATGTATATAGTGGTATATGTGTACCCTTCCATATTTTGCAGAAATGCCCACTCATCCTCCCAAGAATTTGCATATTTTTCAAAAAGCCGATTTTTTAAAATTCGATTTTCTCAAATCCGGTGATCTTTCCAGACATCGCACTATATGGGCTCGGTTTAGGACCCTTTAAGCCAGCATATGTATATAGTGGTATATGTGTACCCTTCCATATGTTGGAGAAATGCCCACTCATCCTCCCAAGAATTTTCATATTTTTCAAAAAGGCGATTTTTTAAAATTCCATTTTCTCAAACCCGGTGATCTTCCCAGACATCCCACTATATGGGCTCGGTTTAGGACCCTTTAAGCCAGCATATGTATATAGTGGTATATGTGTACCCTTCCATATTTTGGAGAAATGCCCACTCATCCTCCCAAGAATTTGCATATTTTTCAAAAAGGCGATTTTTTAAAATTCAATTTTCTCAAATCCGGTGATCTTTCCAGACATCGCACTATATGGGCTCGGTTTAGGACCCTTTAAGCCAGCATATGTATATAGTGGTATATGTGTACCCTTCCATATGTTGGAGAAATGCCCACTCATCCTCCGAAGAATTTTCATATTTTTCAAAAAGGCGATTTTTTAAAATTCAATTTTCTCAAATCCGGTGATCTTTCCAGACATCCCACTATATGGGCTCTGTTTAGGACCCTTTAAGCCAGAATATGTATATAGTGGTATATGTGTACCCTTCCATATTTTGGAGAAATGCCCACTCATCCTCCGAAGAATTTTCATATTTTTCAAAAAAGGCGATTTTTTAAAATTCCATTTTCTCAAATCCGGTGATCTTTCCAGATATCCCACTATATGGACTCTGTTTAGGACCCTTTAAGCCAGCATATGTATATAGTGGTATATGTGTACCCTTCCATATTTTGGAGAAATGCACTCATCCTCCCAAGAATTTTCATATTTTTCAAAAAGGCGATTTTTTAAAATTCAATTTTCTCAAATCCGGTGATCTTTCCAGACATCGCACTATATGGGCTCGGTTTAGGACCCTTTAAGCCAGCATATGTATATAGTGGTATATGTGTACCCTTCCATATGTTGGAGAAATGCCCACTCATCCTCCGAAGAATTTTCATATTTTTCAAAAAGGCGATTTTTTAAAATTCAATTTTCTCAAATCCGGTGATCTTTCCAGACATCCCACTATATGGGCTCTGTTTAGGACCCTTTAAGCCAGAATATGTATATAGTGGTATATGTGTACCCTTCCATATTTTGGAGAAATGCCCACTCATCCTCCGAAGAATTTTCATATTTTTCAAAAAAGGCGATTTTTTAAAATTCCATTTTCTCAAATCCGGTGATCTTTCCAGATATCCCACTATATGGACTCTGTTTAGGACCCTTTAAGCCAGCATATGTATATAGTGGTATATGTGTACCCTTCCATATTTTGGAGAAATGCCCACTCATCCTCCCAAGAATTTTCATATTTTTCAAAAAGGCGATTTTTTAAAATGCCATTTTCTCAAATCCAGTGATCTTTCCAGACATCCCACTATATGGGCTCTGTTTAGGACCCTTTAAGCCAGCATATGTATATAGTGGTTTATGTGTACCCTTCCATATTTTGGAGAAATGCCCACTCATCCTCCCAAGAATTTTCATATTTTTCAAAAAGGCGATTTTTTAAAATTCCATTTTCTCAAATCCGGTGATCTTTCTAGACATCCCACTATATGGGCTCTGTTTAGGACCCTTTAAGCCAGCACATGTATATAGTGGTATATGTGTACCCTTCCATATTTTGCAAAAATGCCCACTCATCCTCCCAAGGATTTTCATATTTTTCAAAAAGGTGATTTTTTAAAATTCCATTTTCTCAAATCCGGTGATCTTTCCAGACATCCCACTATTTGGGCTCTGTTTAGGACCCTTTAAGCCAGCATATGTATATAGTGGTATATGTGTACCCTTCCATATTTTGGAGAAATGCCCACTCATCCTCCCAAGAATTTGCATATTTTTCAAAAAGGCGATTTTTTAAAATTCGATTTTCTCTAATCCGGTGATTTTTCCAGACATCGCACTATATGGGCTCGGTTTAGGACCCTTTAAGCCAGCATATGTATATAGTGGTATATGCGTACCCTTCCATATGTTGGAGAAATGCCCACTCATCCTCCGAAGAATTTTCATATTTTTCAAAAAGGCGATTTTTTAAAATTCCATTTTCTCAAATCTGGTGATCTTTCCAGACATCGCACTATATGGGCTCGGTTTAGGACCCTTTAAGCCAGCATATGTATATAGTGGTATATGTGTACCCTTCCATATTTTGGAGAAATGGCCACTCATTCTCCCAAGAATTTTCATTTTTTTCAAAAAGGCGATTTTTTAAAATTCCATTTTCTCAAATCCGGTGATCTTTCCAGACATCGCACTATATGGGCTCGGTTTAGGACCCTTTAAGCCAGCATATGTATATAGTGGTATATGTGTACCCTTCCATATTTTGGAGAAATGGCCACTCATCCTCCCAAGAATTTGCATATTTTTCAAAAAGGCGATTTTTTAAAATTCGATTTTCTCAAATCCGGTGATTTTTCCAGACATACCACTATATGGGCTCTAGACAGGACCCTTGGCACAAACATATGTATATAGTGGTTTATGGGAGCACCTTCATATTTTCCCGAAATATTCACTTATCCTCTGACGATATTTTACATTTTGTATGTAATCACTGTTAATCTCTTAACAGTACTCTGTTAACGCAAAATTTGTGTATGTTAAAAAAGTAAGGTTGGTGTCTTGGGTTTTCAAATTCGAATTTATCTTCACACACATTAATTTTTTTGATAAAATATAAAATGCATTTATTGAAAATATTGAAAATTGCTATAGTTGTGATCAAAAAATAAATACGTATTTCCTATGCTGAAGATTTAATTTCTTTAACCTGCCGCAAGTTGCTGAATTTTTTATTTTGCAAATTTTAACAGCTCGTCCACATTTTCAGTCGATTCCAGTTTTCTCCTACAGTCTTCATCAAAAAAAGTCGGTCCCAAGTGTTATCTGATTTCTGTGCCTTCTTAGTGTGTTCCTTATTAAAAATATCTACATTTTGACGAAGTTGATAGTTAATCACTTTTAGCATCTGCATCTTTAATTAATTGATTTTTAGTAGCCAGCTACCATACGTAGTACAATTTTCGGTAACTAGCAAAGCAACTAAAGCGTTCTTTTCTGAAAAAAAAAAAAAAAAAAAATGTTGATTTTAGATGGCCTCACCTTTTTCGCATTGCTTTTCTAAAAAATTTAATAAAAAAAATTGCTGTGTCTATTTTTAACTGGAATGCCTTTAAAATTTTTTGATATTTTTTAATTTTTGACTACGTTTTATGGCAAAGAACACACAAAGTTCAAAATTTTTTATTAGGAAAGGAAACGTCATTAGATATGATTACATTTATATAGAACGCAATTCGACAACAAAATACAATTTTATTTCTTATACACGTTATGTTTCTTTGTCCATTCACATCCTTATGAGGATTTTTTCGAAATTTGGATATTATCCATAATATCCATGATTATGGAGTTCGTATTTTCATGTTTACATACACAAATTCATTAATTATATTAATTAATATAATTATGCGTTATCCTTTATTCTATAATACAAGCATACATAAATTTCAAAACCGATAGCCTTTAGCTGCTTGATTTATTTCCAATATCAAAACCATTAATACGACTTTCTGGGACATCTAAAACCAATACTTATTCAAGTTCGAAAACAAAACCGATATTTTTGGATTTCATGACACCAAATTAATTTTTGTGTTGTTTTCAAATCCAATTCCGACATTATTGGATTCTATGACACCCCTGATTAATAAAAAAAAACATTTTTTATAAAATAATTATTGATTCATTGATTCATAATTATATCGCAATTAAAATTTAAATTAAAAGTTATTACTTAAATCAAAACTGCGATCAAAATTTGAATTCAATATGATGATATACTTCCTCCTTTGGATTTCAAAAAAGATTTTATCTTATTGGAATTGATTTGACCAATTTATTGCAGTCGTCTATTGTAATTTTAGACCAGATGAATTTTAGACATTCCCATACACTAACGGAACAACCACCACCTTTCATTCCTGGCTGGAAACAAAAAGATTGATCCTTTTCTTGGACTGTCTGGCGAACAAACGATCGGTTTTTTTTTCGATTTATTAACTCGAAGTGGGATTCATAGCTTTGTTCCAATCCTTTTCAGTCCAGTATAAGTGTGTCTTATATCAATTTAATATCTTTTTTTCTGGAGCTTTTTCCGGCCGTGGTATTAACTAAAATTGAGCGAGTACAACAATTTAGTCAAATTCAAACAAAAAACAAAAAACGGTTAATAATTTTCCAGTTAGTTAAAAAGTGTGCGCTATAATTATGACACTGCGCTATAATTATATCAAGTTAAAATATTCATTACATTACTACGCTCTTGTTAAAGTTTTATATGGCTTATTTTTATGTTTAAAGTTTTCATGAAAGAAAAAATAAAGCAAAAAAAAAAACGAATTTTGAATATTAGGTTTTCCTAATATATTTACTTAGTTTTGTTAAAAGTGTAAAGTGTACCATAATTTTTTAGTATTCGGTTCCTTTTCCTTGTTCTTAACCAACATCTAGTCTTCGAGAAATTAATTCCACTACATCTTTTTTTGCAAATTCGGAAAATACTTTCTGACATTCCTCTGTTATAAAGATTTCTTTTCTTGTTACAAATAGTCGTTTTTCGAATTTTATGATCAAAATGTTCCCGAATATGCTAATTGGGTTATAATTCGGGTATTAGGAAGGAGGCTACTGTTGCTTAGAAGTGCGAAATAGGAAACATTTTTTGTCTTTTTTTGCAGCGTGTTTAAATTCATTGTCCTCTTAAAGAAATCACGTACGGCTTGCACACCTAATTTCTTCACATTAGTTACCAAATTGCTTTTTGAATGTGTTTAAAAATCGAATGGATGGATTTCAGTATTTTCGTATATAAAATGGTAATTTCATAAAACTACCGATAAACAATTTTATTTATATTTGTATGTAACTTAATTCTAACAAATGATTCTAGAGCATCTTCTTTAAATCAAGTTTGAAAATATTATGCCACCATTACATCAGTATATATTGACATTTTTAATGTATAAAAATTTGCTCAGATGTAATAGCCTACGCTTTATATTTGACAATTTAAGTCAGTAAATGAAGTCAATTCCAATAACAAAAAATTCTGCTTTATTTTCCAAAAAAAAAGTTATGTATTTAGATCTTAGAAATTGAATTACAGTGATTATTTTTTATTCGGTTGTATTAGTTTTTTTTATTGTTAATTTTTTATATCTTATTTTAAATATTTACGTATGTTAAGAAAATATTGATTTGTTGAATAAATCCTTTTGTATGAACAAAGGAGAAATTTTTTTTAGAAGTAAGTTTGAGATTATATATTACGAATTTTTACTGCATAAAACACTTTTTTAGAGCATATTTCTGCTTTCCCTGTTAATCATTAATAATACAAAACTAGTACGAGTAATAAAACATAACATTTTTTATTATATGAGAATGTCAAATTAATGCGGTACTGCTCTGTACACTTTTTCAACGCCAAAAATATAGAGTACCTTCCGTGCTTGTAGCATTGCAAGAATTCTTTTGTTTACAATTTTATAAAGCTCTTCTGACAATAATAGAACATCCAATGCAAATCGTAATAAGCGCCTAGGAGTTGCAGGACCACTTCTATATAAAATAAAAAAGTCATACTTTTCAAAAGTACTCCATGTAAATCAATTTTATTTAAAAACTGTCTGGAATTATTATAATAAATTGGAATGAATTTATGTTGTTTGCAGATAGATCTACAAGTATACTTATGCCATTACTTGATAGATAGATAATTCTCCTGGTGTTTTTTTTTTTTTAATTTAGGCAAGTAGATGTGATGTGCTTGACTAAGATGGTATTGTTAAGGTTTTTATTTAGCATATGTGCTTGAGTTGAGATCGTTTGTTTCATTCCAAGTCTTGAGAAGATTTTGATAATGTATTTGGAAACTGTTGTTGGGTATGTAGTAGGATAAAAATGTGGGTTTATTTGGGAATGGTGATGATGATATTCTTTTAATTGTTCTTCCTTTGCTTATATAAACAATTGTTTAGAAAATAAACAATGTCCAAAGAAGATACAAAAACATCAGTGCATTTAATCCTTATGTGTGTGACAGAGTACCCGGGTACCATTTTGTATTTTAATTGAAATATTCTTTGTATACAGAATTCCTAGAAGCTTGAAACCCTTGAAGCTTGAAAGCTTGAAGTAGTAAATCAATTTATATTTTACACCCTTAACAGGGTGACAGGGTACCCTGGTACCATTGTACAAAATATATGAAAAAATGTGAATTTATGTGTTTTAATTTAGCCTTATAGCTTTACAAAAAGAAACAAACATGCTAATTCTTAGTTATCGTTATGAGGCAGCATATTTGATGGAGGAAATTCTTTTTTTTTATTTTTTGTTCACTGTTCCCACCAGTGTACGGTTCCATGAACTTAACGCCTGGACAAGTTGCAGAGAAGTGAAAAACTTATCTGGAGTTATATTTGTGTCAGAGTTTTTGTATATACTGACTAGGTTTAAGCTACTTTTTCAGCCATATTTCTTTGGCGATCAACATCCGCTGGCGTTTCCGTATAATTTGGCTTTTGAGAGGGTAGGAATTTCTCCATTGACACGCCGTGAAAGATTTTAATGCCATACTCTTCTGACTCCACTGGCATGTATTATGTGAACCGAGTACGTTCTCTAAACTCAAACAATTGTACATCAATGGTAATACTCTCGCCTGGCTTGTAACTTTTATATAAGTTATCATGAAGCATGGTTAAAATGCCTCTAATAGGAGAATATTTATCAATTTCAACACGCCTTGCATGAGTTTGCTCGTCATCAAAGCGAATAAAGCGTAAAGGTAGTCTAAATCTATCACGGGACATAGGTGCATGAAATATTGGTAAATGATTTGGTTTCCATAATTCTGATAAAGGCTCAGAGTTTGATTTATATACTCCGCGAAAATGAGTATTCATAAGAAAGCGTCTAGCTCTCTTTCTGTAAATGGTATAATGCTTTATTTGGTGGACGTTCACAGGAATTCGGATATTTTATTTTCAAGTTTCTTTTGTATTAATTAATTAATTTTTTCCCTTTTGTATTACTTTCGCGCAGAATTTTGTCACACATCTCCGTTGATAAGATCTTTTAAATACATCTCTAATTTTATATATGTACAACGTTGGCGTAAAATATTTCTACTTAAAGTCTGTGATTCTGGATATGGTTTAAGGGCCCAATACGTTTCACCCTTACCACAAAGTTAGTTGTTAATTTCATGCTTTTCATGGTCATCAGAATCGTATGAGTCCTCATCAAATTCTACACAGCCCTCCCTGCATTAGA
Source organism: Wohlfahrtia magnifica (assembly GCA_023159175.1). Lineage (NCBI taxonomy): Eukaryota > Metazoa > Arthropoda > Insecta > Diptera > Sarcophagidae > Wohlfahrtia > Wohlfahrtia magnifica. The sequence continues at coordinate 617,283 of JAKWBJ010000002.1, read as the reverse complement.
TGCTTCCGATGCTACATCTACAGTTACTGAATCTCCGCAAATTTATGTTACGCTAAACCAAAAAATTTTCGCGTTTTAGCATGCAACTTTCGTATCTATGAATAGTATAATAATATAAAACTAATATTCGTATCTATATATATTCGTATATATATATATATATATACTACAATATATATATACTACCACGCACTAGTAGAGCAAATTAAGACTGAAGCATTCATCGGTGGTATAAGAGACCCTATTATATATATAGTATATATATATGATTCATTAGCCTTTTGCGTTTGGGACCTCAATTCCATGCGATACAAATCGCGTTTGTGCTCATCACCAAATTTACGCTGTAGCGCCCCCATTAATTCATTGTAGTTGTTTTTGCAGATGGCTGGCATGGTTTCTAAAATTTCTGCTGCAGCACCATTTAACGCCAATATTAGTTCTAGAGCCTTCTCTTGATCGTCCCATCTATTTCTGTTGGCAACTGTCTCGAAATGGAATTGAAATACGGATAGGGGTGAGCTACCATCAAAGCAAGGTGTTTTTACTCTGCTAGAAACTTCTGGTGTAATACGCACTGGTTCCGGTTGCTGGCACTGTAGACTGTTGATATTCTCTTCTATTACATTAAATTTTTCGTCAAGTCTTTTCTAGATTTGTCACTCTTGCGTTGAGATAATCAACCCTTTTGCTCACCGTCTCATATATTTCTCGACGCCTCTTCAAATTTCTTTTCAATTTTTGTCAGAAAATTCTGGTTTTCGGCTCTAGAAGTCTCTCGAATTTCAGCTCTACAGGTTTCTAATAGCCCAGTAGAAGTTTTCTCAAGTTTTGTTTCAATTTTTGTTCTAGAAGTTTCTTGTGCATTCGCCACAGCATTAATTTTTTCCATAAGTTATTCATTATCAACTCCAGAAGATTCTTTTACCTGCGCTAAAAGTTTTTCGTTATCAGCTCTAGAAGATTCTTTTACCTTCGCCAAAAGTTTTTCGTTATCAGCTCTAGATGTTTCTCGTACCTCAGCCAAAAGCATTTTGGTCTGAACCTGCATTTTTTCCACCATAGCAGCCAGCAGCGAATTAACGTCTATACTAGTTGTTGTTGTAGGGGCACTCACCTCAGGCTCATTCTTGTCATCAAATTCGTGATTATCGTTTTTTATGCCACGTCTCTGAAATACCTCTAACAGACATTCTTGTAGTTCGGTTTTGTTACCGGTTGTTGACAGCTCTAATTTATTTAATTCCTGTTTGAGTCTGTCCACTTTTAATTCTTGGAATTTTATTTTTTACTCCGTTTGAATTATTTTATTTTTAATTGTTTTATTTCTATATACGCAATCCCGTTAAAATAAAATAAACACTGCTATTTTTATTGTTTTACAGTTATATTTTTATTTACTACACAACAACTTTTATACAGTTTACAACAACTTAATATTCGTTTATAAAACACTTTAATTTCCGCTTTAACCACGTCTTTATCTTACGACAGCCAAACGTTAACTAACTAACTTATGGGTAAAACAACCCTTTATATACCTAATTGCCTGCATTTTAGAAGGTTCAGGAAATATTGTCCATTTTCTATTTTCATATCCGCTAATTCAAATGTAACGTAAAGATAAACGATGCGGCAGTGCTGCCAAATTGACATATACCAAAATCCAACAATGAAGTGTTGTATATCCTCTGTAAATATAACGACATCTCTAACATAAATGATAAGCTAATAAGAACAGTTAAATCCATAGTAACTTGGACTAATGTTTCAGGTGCAAATATATCTCTGAACAAATCTACACTATTGTACGTATGTCATAAACATAATTACCACCCGGGCAGCATCAACGTCGACAACACGATTATCCCTTGTGTATCCAAACAGAAAATTTTGGTATATATTCGAAAAAAATTATCGTTGGCAGGAGCAAATTTTACATCTTAAAAATGTTCTTACACCAAGAGAGAATTTCCTCAGATATCTAGCTACAAGGAGTTTTGTTCATACAAACAAAATTTAATATGGCTTCTTTGGTAACAAGCTAGCACATATGCGTTCAGAACAACACCTATACAAGTTATGCTAATCGATGCCGAACTTCCTTCAATGGAAGAAAAAATTTCCGAATCATTAAATCGAATCATGAATATTTTAGGGCTTACAGCCCATTCTTTAAGTGTGTCTAGAATAATGAGTATGCCTACACGATCAAAGGCTTTATCAAAGTCTATGGGTAGTATAGATGTGTGGTTTCTAGATGACAGAGTTTTTGAAATAAAATGGTCTATGTGTAACAAGACATCTGTGCACCCCTTGTTAGTTTTAAAAGTAAGTTAATTATCTGTGACAAGCTTGCCTCTCTCTATAAACCACAATAAACGTTGGGCGGTAATACTTTCCAATATTTTGTATAAACATGGAAGATGAGAAATTTGGCAAAGAATACTCACTGAAGTGCAATATGTGAAGTGGTATGATTATTGTTTTACTCTCAACAAATTTTGTAATATTTTTGCATTCTACTACCCCTTGATGTTTAAGTCCATCTACTATTTCATTTGCTGAAAGGTCTCACAGGGATGGAACATATACAACACCTTTTACTATGTTTATTGATGGATGCAAGAAACTCTGAATTGCACATAGTCCGGATAGAGTTGTTGCTTTTAAAAATCGAAGTGTGAGTTTAATTTTTTGGTAGGATGAGCTGGATTCCATCCTTAATAAAAGTTATTTTTTTGGGCTGTTCAGCTAAGATTGCGTCCAAAGATTTAGCAATAAGGAAGATGTTGTAACTTTTAATTGGTTTATCCACTATTTTACTTTTTAATACCACGTATTTAGGACTTTCCTTTTTATTGATAAAACCTTCATCACGTTTTGAGAAGTCAAAGGAATTGTTTAAATTGAAAATAATTTTCCAAAATAGAGTAATAGTCCTCCAGAGGAGGACGCCATGATAATAGCAAACAGTCTAACGTAAAATTATTTAAAGAATTTAAATATGCGAGTTAAAAAAATATAAACGTAGAGAAAAGCAAAAAAAGAAATATTAAGAATAAGAAGAAAATATTGAAACCGTTAGGAATAAAATAACAAATTATATGTACCGATTTAATGTATACATACTGCCATGATAGCAAAATGATAGCATTTTTATACTTTAATACCATTTCAAATATTGCCACGAAAAATAAAAAGTAATATTACCATCAAGATTTTAGACACTATTAAAAAAAATATTATTTATTTTCAAGACAATCCAACTTGGGTTCCGTCTCGCTGGAATATACCCTTTCTGACCAGCCAACATTCGGCGAATGGACAATTCAAGTAATTGCTCAGAGTCAACAGGAGGAAAGTCATTTTTCAGTTGAGGAGTACTATCAGACACGCTTCGAAGTAAACGTTACTATGCCGGCATACTTTTTTAATACTGATCCTTATATTTACGGACGTGTTATGGCGAATTTTACAAGTGGTGCTCCAGTTAAGGGAAATCTGACGTTAAAAGCAACAATACGACCAATAGGTTATTTTAACAATCAAGTTCTTAATGAAAAATTCCGTTTAGGAAGATCTCCATCGGAATTAGCAGCAATCTATGAACAACAAAGACGATATAGCAGTAACTACAATCAAAATTATAATCCCGATCAATTACAACAGCAGCCACAGTTAAACCAAGATCAATTGTATAATACCAATCAATTTGTTGTGGAAAGACACTATCAGTTTGATGAAGAGTGGCCTTTCTGGGTGAAAAAACCTGATGTTCAAGAAACGTACGATCCTTGGTCCGGCGAATATAAAAAGACATTGCCCTACTTAAGATATTTCAATGGCACATTCGATTTTAAGTGGCCGATGAGAGACTTAGAACAATTAGTGCAAAATTTGGCCAATATGGAGGTATTAATAACGGCAACAGTGGGTGAAAAATTCTACGATGAAGTTATTGCCGGCTATGCTATTGCCAGAGTATATAACTCGAGCATAAAAGTAAATTTCTTAGGTGATTCTCCGCAAGTTTTTAAGCCCACTATGCCTTTTACCACGTATTTGGCTGTAGAATACCACGATGGTTCTCCCATCGATGAATATTTGTTAAAACAAGGCCTAATGGAAGTGAATGGTTTTGTCGAAAGCAAGTCTGGTGGTCGACGTGATTGGCCGATGAGGCGCTTGAATATGATGCCCTTATCACCAGGTGTATGGGAAGTTAAAATTGATTTAAGGCATGATTTACAACTAGACGACAGAGCACAATCTAGGGATTATCTCAATGGTGTATCCCAAATGCGTTTGCAGGCTCAATTTATAGACTCAAGAGGGGAACGGGTACAAACAGAATTACTCTTAGTGGCTCATTATTCTCCTAGAAATCAGCATATAAAAGTAACAACTAGCACGGAAAGAGCTGTGGTGGGAGAATATATCATATTTCATATAAGAACAAATTTCTTTCTGGAAGAATTTCATTATTTGATAATGTCAAAAGGTGTCATCCTAATGAATGATCGCGAAACAATTACTGAAGGTATTAAAACGATTGCTGTTGTGTTAAGCGCTGAAATGGCACCTGTGGCAACGATTGTGGTGTGGAAAATAACACAACAGGGTCAGATTGTTGCCGACTCATTGACATTCCCAGTAAATGGCATATCGCGAAATAATTTCACCGTTTATATTAACAATCGCAAAGCAAGAACAGGTGATAAAGTTGAGGTGGCTATATTTGGAGAACCGGGCTCTTATGTGGGTCTCTCTGGTATAGATTCTGCTTTTTACACAATGCAGGCTGGCAATGAATTGACGTATGCCAAGATTATTACCAAAATGTCGACATTCGACGAGCAAACCAATGGCACCTACAAACATATATGGTATTCTCATGCTGGTAATCCTGATGATTTGGTTTATTTTCCGGCCTCTTCGTTTGGTATAGATGCTAATCGAACCTTTGAATATAGTGGACTGGTTGTTTTTACTGACGGCTATGTACCAAGACGTTCAGACAATTGTAATGCAACTCTAGGTTATGGCGAATGCTTATCGGGCAGGTGTTATCGTTTAGAAAAGAAGTGTGATGGCGTGTTTGATTGTGACGACGGCACTGACGAAATCGGCTGCCGAGTACGTAACGATACAGAATTGGAAAACTATCGTAAATACCGTTTTAATCGTGTTCTACGACATTACGAAAATGTATGGCTATGGCGTGATGTCAATATAGGACCACATGGAAGATATATTTTCAATGTTGAAGTTCCTGATAGACCAGCTTATTGGATGGTAAGCGCTTTTAGTGTTAGTCCCTCCAAAGGCTTCGGTATGTTGAATAGACCCATTGAATATATAGGTGTACAGCCTTTCTTTATAAATGTTGAAATGCCTACCGATTGTCGACAAGGCGAACAAGTGGGCATAAGAGTTACAGTTTTCAATTATATGACTACACCTATAGAAGCAACCGTTGTTCTGCATGGTAGTCCAGACTATAAATTTGTACATGTAGAGGAGAATGGTATAGTAAGATCATACAATCCGCGAACTTCATTTGGAGAACATCAATTTTTCATATACCTAGACGCTCAGGGTACCACAGTGGTTTATGTTCCTATAGTACCTCAACGTCTGGGCGATATAGATGTTACTTTACATGTAGCTACTCTGTTGGGTACAGATGAAATAACGCGACGTTTACATGTGGAATCGGATGGTTTACCTCAATATCGCCATCAATCAATATTATTAGACCTTTCAAATCGTGCTTATGTATTTGAGTATATGCACGTTAATATAACACAAACACCTGAAATACCCTATCAAGTCGATCGTTACTTTGTATATGGTTCGAACAAAGTTCGGATTTCGGTAGTAGGTGATGTTGTAGGTCCCATATTTCCAACAATGCCTGTGAATGCCACATCTCTACTATATCTACCCATGGAATCTGCCGAGCAAAATGCTTTTTCATTTGCCGCCAATATGTATACCCTGCTCTATATGCGTATGATCAATCAGCGTAATAAGACTTTGGAAAAGCAAGCCTTCTATCACATGAACATTGGCTATCAGCGTCAACTGAGCTTTATGAAACAGGATGGTTCATTTTCGTTATTCCGTTCCGACTGGAATAATTCTGCATCGTCCGTCTGGTTAACGGCTTATTGTGTACGTATCTTCCAGCAAGCTTCTTTCTATGAATGGGAGAATTTCATCTATATTGATTCGAAAATAATAGAAAAAAACATACGCTGGTTGCTGCAACATCAAACGCCAGAAGGTGGATTTTATGAGGTAACTTGGTTGCCGGATCGCAAAATGAATAGAACCAATTTTGCCAACAATACACTGCAAAATCGCAATGTCACCTTAACTTCTCATGTACTTATATCTTTGGCAACTGTTAAAGATCTCTCTAGTTCCCTGGGAGCACGTGTAGCATTAGCCCAACAGAGAGCCATTAAATGGATTGAACGTAATATGCAATTTTTACAAGATACAACAGAACCTTATGATGTAGCTATTACAGCTTATGCTCTACTGCTTTGCAATTCGCCCATGGCAGAACATGTTTTTAGCATATTACGTACACATGCAAGAGTTGTAGGCGATTTCATGTATTGGGGTAATGAGGAACTACCACCGCCCCCTAAGAAATTAGAAAATCAAAAATGGTTTTCATTGCCACGTTTGCCCTATGAATATGATTCAATAAATATTGAAACAACAGCCTATGCATTAATGGTATATGTGTCACGTCGTGAATTTTCAGTCGATCCAATAGCACGTTGGCTAAATGCTCAACGTTTAAACGATGGTGGTTGGGCTTCGACACAGGATACAAGTGCTGCTCTACGCGCTTTAGTTGAATACACTGTACACTCTCGTATACGTGAAGTTTCCTCTCTTACAGTTGAAATTGAAGCATCGTCTCAAGGTGGCAAACCGCAAACTCTACATATTGACGACACCAATTTGGCACAGCTACAGTATATTGAAGTAAGTGAAGTGAAAAATTTTGGAGAAAAAGTATGCCTAAAACTAAATTAAATTTCTTGTATTTATTTTTCAGATACCTGATGCTTGGGGTACTGTTAAAGTACAAGCCAAAGGTGCTGGTTATGCCATTCTACAAATGCATGTACAATATAATGTCGATATAGAGAAATTCCAAACTAAACCACCAGTGCCAGCATTTGGTTTACATACGAGAGCTATATTTCATGGTAGAAATCAGTCACATATCTCATATATTGCATGCCAGAAGTAAGAGTGTGCACTCTGCTAGAAAAAATGTATTGTTTCAAATCTATTTTCTTGTTTTCGTTTTAGTTGGATAAATAAAAAAGAATCAGAACGTTCTGGCATGGCAGTTTTAGATGTTACCATACCTACTGGTTATTGGATACAACAACAAAAACTCGATGCTTATGTTTTAAGTAATCGCGTACGAAATCTACGCAGAGCTAAATATATGAATAAAAAAATCGTTTTCTACTTTGATTATGTAAGTTGTAAAGCAAATAATGTTTTAAAAACATTTTAGTTCGCGAAAATTACAATAATTTTCTTTATCAAATCAATTTCAGCTGGATCAAGAAGACGTTTGTGTTAATTTTACTATTGAACGCTGGTATCCCGTTGCTAATATGTCCAGATATTTACCAATACGAGTTTATGATTATTATGCACCAGGTATGTCCTAACAATGTTCTTCATGTATTACTCGTTGTAATTCGTTTATTTTATTTTTGTTTTACTAGAACGATTTAATGAAACCATATTTGATGCTTTACCAACATATCTGCTAAATATATGTGAAGTATGTGGCAGCTCTCAGTGTCCGTACTGTTCAATTTATAACATAGGATGGCGCGCTTCAATATCTATATCTCTATTAGTCTTTAGTCTGTTTATATACTTAATGCGAAGTCGTACACATATAGTTTTAAATATGTTACACTTAATGGCTGTTTAATTAACTGGCCAGTATGTATGTGCATTTGATTTGCAGTAGTAAAGTATAAAATGTATTTTATTTCTAAGAAAAATAAAAGTAAAGTCAACTGTGTAGAAAAACAAACAAAAATATTGAAAAGAATCGAAAGCCCTTAAGAAAAAAATTTACACTCGAATATTCGAATTATGTAATAATCCGTCCATATGTTGTTTTTGCTATTCAGGAAAAACAATTTATAGAATTTTTTAGTTATAAATTAATTTTAAGTTTTTTTTAACAAAAATCTCAGAAGTGTACAAAACTAAATATCAAAATGAAGAATCATATTTTATGTATAAAAACATACATATAACAATAAAAAAAAAAAAACATAGAGAAGCTTTATTTCATTAAAATTATAATTTTTTTGTTTTTTTGTTTTATATAAATTTTTTACATTAATAACACACCAAGTGTGTTGTTAATATTTGCATAATTCTTTAACAATTATATTTGTCTCAAATTGTCATACCTAAAGTGTCTTATTATATTGAATATAAATATTAATCAATCTAAATTTTTTATTGTCTTAGATTTTAAAAACCATTAATTTTGAAAGATGAAAATTTCAACTGTCTCCCATATCACACAATTTTAAGCTCATTTTTATACAACAAAACTTTATACTTTTTTATTTTTACTTAAATGTCATTCAAGGATTTGCATGTGTAGTAGAGGAAATATAAATTAGTTTTACTAAACAAATATGTAACTGAATTGTAATCCGTCCTTATATACATACAATATACATACTATATATTTGAAAAATAAACAAAATGAATCTTTTACCTATTTGTAAGAAATAATTTACAAAAAACACATTTTTAATAAAAATATTAATTTATAAAAATAATTTGTTGTTTGCTTTTAATAGTTTTCTACTTGCATAGAGCAATATTATAGCCACACTAACTTCTTAAACATTTTTTATTTATGGTGGTGATTTTAAAATTTCTAACCATGACAAATTTAGGATAGTATTAAACCAATAAATTATTAGTAGGTTTCTCTGTGATCGGCTCCAAAAACAATTACACCAGTTTTTAGTTCAGTTATGGGTCGTATTGCTAGTTTTGATCAAAAATTTGCAGACCACGGATTCTAATCGAGTAAAAATAATTTCCATTGCATTTGAGGTATATTTTGCGACTAATAATTTTAGTCGTTTAATAACTGTTGTGAATAGAGGCATTATCTGTTGGAATTATTACTTGATAACAATTCTAATTTGTTTTTCTCAATCGTTTTGAATTAAATGTCTACTGTTTTTCTTATGCAGACATATTATCTTAAGCGTTGAACCATCCTAATTAAATTATGTGAAGAACCTTGGCACAACTTATGAAGCATGGAAATCTAGAAGAAATTTACAAGCCCAGTGAACCAGCTCGTAAAATAACGCTATACAAAAAGTAGTTATTAAACATGGCTGTTGGTATGAGCATCGCGGAGTATTTAAATTAAAGATGAACTATTGGTCATCATTGTGTTATCCAGCCTGCTAAAAGCATATAAAATTTTGTAATTGCTATGGAAACGAGCGACGAACTTCGTCCACTTAAAGTGTTAAGGATGAAATTGTTAGAAGAAGGCGAACGTAAGCGTGAAAAATGTGGTCTGCACCATATATATATATATATATATATATATATATATATATATATATATATGCTAAACATACATATGTATATACTCACCAATAAGAATATTCACGTCAATATTTTAATTGAAAATAAAATTAACCATTATTATGAGGTAATACCGCTGTTGAAAAAACTTTTTCTTTTTGCAGATGGTCTAGCTTGGTATTAAACCGGGCTGGTAGGTGAGTGTCTTACCTACCATACCCAGCGGCAGTATTTATCAAAAATTTTATCGAATCTATTCGAAAAAACTGTAAGTTTACAAAATTGTAAAAGTTTTGAAGTAGAAGTGCATTTAAGAATTTTGAGAATATATGCAATTTGTATAATACATCAAGACGTTTTAACTGATTTATTTTTTAGATTAAATGCTTTTGAATTAAAGTAAAGAGAAAAATAAACGAAAAAATATACACAAAGGACAAAAAAGCTAGAAACATATTTAACTTGTTTATAGAAGTACATATGCATGTATATTGTTTATATTTTTTTAGTAAAAATAAAAATAACGGTATTTTTTGCAACAATTGCGTTCATTAATATAAAAAATTTGTTTAAATAGAATAAGTTTTGTTTGTCGTTACATATTTAATATAGTTTTTAATTAGATACGCACTATTATTTTATAAATGTACTGATTCTGTTTTATGTAATTTTAAATCTGGCAACCCAGATTTGAACTTTAAAAATGGCGGATGTAAAAATGTAAACAAAAGAAGAAAGTGTAAACTAACTTTGACAGCTGTAAACTGAAAACATGCATGAGCAAAAAATATACATATGTAGACTCGCTAGTACCATCTTTAGTGTGCCCTGGTTGAAGTAAAGATGTATATAACAAGATGACCGCAAGATAAAAAATGCTCGTTAGCTGATCGTCTGTTGAGTTGTGAAAAGTAGTTGTTGTGACGCCATTTTTGTGCGGGGTTAATATGTAAAATGTGGACACTGCGTCAACAGTCAGTTTGATTTCCGTTGTGTTTGAAATATAAACAAAATTTGAAAATTGGAGGGAATTTTCTTTGGAATATAAATATAATTTGGAAATTTAAAAACAAAAATATATTATTATTATTATTATTTTAATAAATAAAACAAAAAGTAAATTAAAAAATAAATAATCCAAAATTAATAAATTATATAAGAGTTATTTTTAATATATAAACACAATTAAAAAGACATGCGTACTTGTTCTCTTTGCAAATGAAAAATGCTAATGGAGTTGGCAATTTCTTGTCCGCACCTAAGGACAATATAGATTTAAGTATGTGGAAAAGTATTTTCAGAATATTCCATTTTATGCCAGTATAATTTTTTACTACGAAATATAACCCGAGTTGGCCGTGTTGTATGTCTTTTGCTAAATACTTTGCTGAACAATTTCAAAAAAGTATAATTGTCCCAGAAGGAAAAGTTATTTTAATACCGAACTAAGTACACCATTTTAATCGTATTTTGGTCTGCGGCTAAAGCATAGAAACAGCAGGTTTTTTATGACTTTGACTGCAAGATAACAAAAATACGAGGGCGGATTGATATTGAAGCTACCTAAGTAGGAAAAAAACATTTTTTTTCAAAAACCATTCATTTTTCAACATTGTGTCCTTTTAGCTCAATACACTTAGTAAGACGATTTTCCAACTTTTTTATACCATCTGAATAATACAATTTTGGGAACTCCTCAAAATACGCATTAGTTTCGGTAATCATTTCTTCGTTTGAGATGAATCTTTTGCCTGCGAGCCATTTTTTCAAGTTTGGAAACAGAAAAAAGTCACTAGGGGCTAAATCTGGACTATAAGGTGGATGATCAACCAATTCGAAGTGGATTTCTCGTAGTTTTAGCATCGTATCTAAAGCTGTGTGAACCGGTGCGTTGTCTTGAAGAAAGAGCACTTTTTTCTTGTTTAAATGTGGTCGTTTTTCCTTCATTGCATCAACCAGTTGATCCAATAATGCACGATAATACTCTTCTGTGATTGTGGATCCCTTTTCAAGATAATTGATGAGCAATATTCTGTGTGCATCTCAAAATACAGTGACCACAACCTTGCCAGCCCATTTCGCTGTCTTCGCCTTCTTCGGAGCACTTACACCAGCTTCCACCCATTGCTTCGATTGATTTTTGGTTTCAGGTGTGTAGTGGTGGACCCACATTTCATCAACAGTTATTAATCTACGCCAAAATCAGCAGGATTATGCTTTATCATGTCCAAACACCGCTGTGAAGTGATCTGTCGAACTCGTTTTTGTTCAACACTGAGCAAACGCGGCACCCATCTTGCCGATAGCTTTTTCATATGCAAATGACCATGCAAAATGATGAACACAAGTTCATATGATCCGGCGATCATTCATAACGATATCGAGGATTTTCTTGGTATTTTCTTCAGTAACCACCTCTTTTGGTCTTCCTGTTGATGGTATTGTTGCAATGCTTGTTCGGCCCCGTTTAAATTGAGCAATCCAATATTTTACCATATAATCTGACGAAGCAGATTCTCACGGACGTTAAAATCATGCGAATTGACTCCAATTTTTATCTCCTGCACAGGGATAAGCCAGTCACAATTCAAGTTCTTTACGACAGCATTACGTCTGCCATTAGTGATAGACCACCTACAGTGTAGCCGTGGGCATTATTTACATAAATTAATCTTTAAAAAGATAAAGGCAGACATTTATTTATCGTGGCATATAAATATTTTATTCGCTTTTACTTTTTTATTTTCAAACGGCTAAGAAATCACCCAGTATTTGTAAATGTATTTTAAAAAAGAGATAAGCATTTTAATTAAATCAGGTACAACCTTAAAGTCGAAACGGTTACTATTGCTTAGTTTTAAATATATTTATTAAATACGATTAAATACAATTTTGTTAGAAATTTCTAATGCTTTATTTTCGTTTGGACTAACTTGACTATATACTCTTTCAACATTTGCTGCAGAAAGTCAAAGTTTGTTTTACAGCATTTGCAGAAAAGTATTTTTCAATTGTTCAAAGTTCAACAATTTTAATTGTCTTAATTCAGATTCTACCCCTTGTCTTTTATATTCTTCAACAAAACTTAATTTAATCATTCATTTATTATACCAGAAAGGGAAATATGTTCTCCATTTATTATATTTTGAGGATTAATTGCGCTTAAATCTTTAAATTTGTTTTCAAAGTCCAATCTTGCTAACATTTGGTCACAAAGTTCTATACACAATAAAAATTAATACAATTGTTAATGAGATTACATTTATCTATTTCGTAAAGTCTTATAAAAATATCTTTAACATAAATAATATAGAATATGCCGTGTCATTCAAACTATTAAAGCCACAGTGTAGAATTAAAACACGTCTTCATAAGTTCACAGCCAGTTTATTGATGAATAATCCTCTTATGTCTAAAAGCTTAACGACTGATGTTTACATCGACATACTTAAGTTATATTTTTATAAAAGAGACAGACACAGTTACAAAGAATGATCGAGAAAATTCATACATAAAATGCAGATAATAAATACCATTATCCTACGCTACGCCATTGGAAAATGGATAGAATGAGGAATACACAATAAAGAATACATAACAAAGATGGTAGCCAACTATGTTAGATTTAAAATTTAAACGTCATGACTAAAATATTGCCTACAACTCGACCAACTTGACCATGAGATCACCTGATCTTCATTCACGAATTCGACCCATCACGCCCACTAAACCACAGGCTCATATTTGAGGCAGACCACACACCCTTATAAGGCGAACGTGACTGCTGAAATCGGTCCACATCCTCAAGCAGATATCCATCGTTGCGAAGGACTTTTGATATCTTATAAGGACCCCTAAAATTTGGAATTAGTTTCGAGATACACCAGACGTTGAATCGAAGTTTCTCACCATCACATAGTCACAGCTTTTATATTCTAGTGCCGGTTTCCTTTTTCTATTAATATATTCCTCATTATAGTTTTCTGTTTTCTTTTGTTTCTCCAGTGCCACTTTTCTAATTGTATCAATATTATCCCGTTGAGACTCATTTATCCCATCTAAACATTCTCTCATCGAATCAACAACCTCCCCTCTTTGTCCTGTTCCAAAAAGCATCACACTGGGACGTTGTCCGATAGACCTACAAGAGACAATAATAGTCAACCCATTCCACCAGTGTTCCTAAAAATACCAGGATCGACCAGCTTCGCCAACATTGGAACTATAGACCTATTGACCCTCTCTACCTGCCCATTCGCCTGGGGTGAGCCAGAGGCTATCAATACGTGAGAAATATTTCTATTGGACAAGAAGTCTGCAAAATCCCTCGAAGTAAAACATGCACCTCTATCACTTATTATACACCTATTCCAACTAAATAAAATAAATAATAAAATAATTACCCAGAGCCGAAATGACCTCCTTGGAATTCGTGGTCCTCGTCGGATATAGTCTAACAAATTTCGTACAGACATCTATCACGACGAGAGTATGTTTCAACGTTCGACCATTGCCCATAATGATCAATATGTATGACATCGAATGACCTATCTGACTTCGGTATAAACCACTCCTACTTTCCGAATCTAAACAATTCCGTATGTGACATGCAGCCTTCGCCCTAACTTTCGAAAACCAATAAGTTTTCAGAATTAAATCCCTCCATTTCCTCTGGCACGTAAAATAACAAATTACTATCATTCTTCCTGTACAGTACGCCATTCCCCATCCCATACAGAGCATGCTCGGTTCTCTGACGTTAGTCCTTTAACTCCCTAAGCTTCTCATCCCTGTTCGGATATATCACTAGATTCTCTTCAAAAGTATTCGATTCAATTACCATAATGTTGCTAATACTACTTAGTGCATCGACATGCTGCATTCTATTCGTCAAAATAAGTAAAAAAATCGTCAATATGCTATTTTTGGAGCTAGAAATCGTCAAAATGGCAATGTCAAATGGTCGCGAATTAAAAACCAGCTTAGTTGCAGCTAACTCAGTAAAGAGAGTTAAGTGTGGATAACCTCCGTTTAGAAAAGTTGTGATCGAACCTAAGCTATAATAACGATCGAGTTGGAAGATCTTTAGGAAGAAAGATCTGCCTAGCGATTGTCGTTGTTAACAAGCTTGTAAACAGACGGAGTAATTAAGAATAAAAATTGTTATTGCTTATGAAAATGTTACAAGCTGTGGTGCACAAGACTGTGTAAATAAAGGATTTTATTATTATTATTATTTTTTTTTATTATTATGATTTTGTCCATCTCAGCATAGGTCCGCATATGCTGGAGATTACTTATCCCGGGTAACGTTACCAAGGGATTAAGCTCTGTGGGGGTGTAGTCCAGGTTGTTTTCTATTAGTATTGTTCTTTCATCCTAAGACTTCTGTGACAATTGATGATGTTTTAATCAGTATAGCTTTCGCATTTTCGTTAAAATATTCTTTTGCAGATACCCAATCGCTTCCGTTGTTGTTTTTGGTATTCTACTCGTTGATGATATTGTTACGTTTTAACCTTTTTAAAACGTTTGAGTTCGTTTAAATTGCGTTTAAAATAAATACCGTTTTTATTTTGTTGTTTTACTGTTATCTTTTATTTACTACACAATAACTTTCATATAGTTTACAACAACTTAATATTCACTGTACAGCACTTTTATTTCCGCTTTAACACGTCTTTATCTTACGACAGCCAAATCATAACTAACTGACATGTAGGTAAAACAGCCCTTTATATACCTAATTGTCTGCATTTTCGAAGGTTCAGGTTCGACCATCTATTTCCATATCCGCTAATTCAAATGTAACGTAAAAATATTCGATGTGGCAGTGCTGCTAACTTGACACATACCAAAATACCAAAATGTAGAGTTGTATTTTTATTTTCGTAACAATATTATAATTGGAAGCGTAACAACTATATCCAAATTTTGCGGACTCTTCAAGTATTGGGACAGGGGGTATTGTGTTTATTATGTTGCTGTCCAATGGGCTGGCAAAATCGATAATAACCGCGGTCTTATTCAGCTTATCAATTATAATCATTTCAGGTCTATTTGGTATTGATGTTCCGTTCTGCGTTATATCTCTTAATATAGAGCGGTCCCAGTAGATCGTGATCTGTCCATTCTCCATTGCGGGTTGAGGATGGCACTTGTAATATGGCGGTTCTGTTATTATTATAATTATTACTTATTAGAACCATAATTAATTATAAGAACTAATATAAAAAAGAATGAGCACAAGGCCATCGGCTTCAGATTTACATAAACAAACAAAAATTCTTATTTATTTTAAAAATTTTCAAAATAAATGTTAGTTCTTATACTAGATACCAAATTGTTGATTTTAATGATATTTTCCATGGATGGTAATTTCATAAGTTCAATTGGGTTATCTGATCCACAAGATACTTCTCTTTCACGTTGGTATTGATTACATACCACAAGAATATGCTCAATAGTAAAATCCCTGTTACATTCTGTACAAGAAGTTTTCGATTCTCTTTTCATAAGAAAACTGTGTGTTGTATGGGAATGTCCTACGCGTAATCGTGAGAAAATTTTAATTTGCTTTCTATTAGCATTTGAAGGATAAAAAGGTTGTTGGCAGTTAACATCAATCTTCTTGTAGTGGGGGTGATGGTGCTGGTTCCAAGTTAAAGCTCCTTGTTGGTGGATTTGACTTTTGGTATGATTTCTTATATATAGTTTTTAACATAGTAAGTCTTCATATATCGGAACTTAACAGACATATTAAGCACCTTCGTCTGCCTTGTCGTTAGTGGTAATATTAATGTAACCCGGGATCTAAAGAATTCTCTGCTGTTCAGGATGAATGATGATGAGATCACGTAAGATATTTATAGTATTCCAACTTCGGGAGCGCACATTATTTATTAATCTTACAACGGATAAACTGTCAGTACATATAGTACTCTTGAGTGTGATATAGTACTCTTTAAGTGAAATTTTTAACGCACTTAGCACGGCCAATGCCTCAGCCGAAAATATGGATAAGTAAGATGAAATAATTTTAATTTGTATTATTACACCTCTATTGTTGATGGCATATGAAGTAGATCCACATCCGGTTTTGAGCCATCAGTATAAATTCAATTCCATCTTTCGTTCAACAATCTGTGTTCTCTTTCAAGATAAATCTGCTTAAAGTGTTAGTGGAAATATTTCGTTATATATGTTTGGAGAGAGAAAGATCACATAAATTTTCTGGTAGAATCCAGGGGGGTTCAAGTATTTTGTTGTTTTAGTAATATCACTAATATCCAGAGATGAGGCAATACTGAGGGAGTTGTGCAATGCGGAGGCTTTTCTGTATGTACGACATCATTGGAAATTATTGAATTGTTCTAGAATGTTGGGTTATTAGTTAATTATAATTTGGACGCATAGATATTACTTTCAGGTGATGGTATTCCTGTCTCCGCTAATATATTATTTATAGGAATTGTTCTAAATGCATATATGCTTGATCTTATAGCCTGATGGTATATTCCTTTAATGATGTTAATTGTTGTTTTATTTGTGTTACCCTTTAAATATAGATCATACTCAACTTTATGAAGAATTAGGGTTTTGGAAAGATATATAAGAGTGTTAATGTGAATAAATGATGCTTTACTTGATAAGAAAGAAAAATGTTTAGTTTCTGTATTAACGATTTTTTCAAATTTAAGAAATGCCGGAGAGTATATCGAGCCGGTATTTTTCAATCTTGCTGGAAGGTTGCTATTGCAACGCCAATCTCCAAAAAGGGCTAGTAACCCTGAGAACTACCGTCCAATAGCAGTTTGTTCCACACTCTCCAAGGAGAGTATGATTAATCACCACCTTGTGAGATATTTGGAGTCCAACGATTTGCTTAGCGATCGTCAGTACGGTTTCCGTTCTACTGGTGACCTGCTGGCGTTGCTCACGGAGAGGTGGAACAAGTCCATTTATGATTTTGACGAGAGTAAGGTTGTGGCTCTGGATATCTTAAAAGCGTTTGATAGAGTTTGGCACGAGTTTCTTATTTCGAAACTTAATTCTTTTGGTATCGGTAGTTACTTCTCTCGATTTATATCGAGCTTCCTCAGAGATCGTTCTATAAGAGTGGTTATAGATGGGGTCTCATCCGAAAAGTTCAGTTCAAGTTCGCAGAGCTCTGTTCTTTCTCCTACTCTTTTTCTAATATTTCTTAACGACTTTCTTCTTCTCACTTCTAATCCTATGTACTCTTTTGTGGATGACAGCAACTTTCCTCACTCATATTCTTTTGATCGTAGACCAAACCTTTTAATGCACGCAAGATTCAATGTTGTTTTTTAGCACACAGACGTGGTAGTGCATTGTCATCTGTGTCCATGGTAATGTGGATATTGGGGAATCAGATGCCCTTGATGTTCTAGGCATGAGAATTCACTATGACGTTCGTTGGAATGATCACATATTTTAAGTGTCGAAAGAAGCATTCATTCAAGTGCCTTGGTTTTTTAAGACGGTGCATGAAATACTTCACTCCATCTGATATCCTTAATTTTTACAAGACCTATATCCGACCCAAAATGGAATACAACTCTCATATATGGGCCGGTGCTACAAAGTCTATTTAGGAGCCTTTTGACCGCGTACAGCAGAGGGCGAAGACGCTCATTCATGAAGGTAGGGTAGCCAACTCTGTCAATTCACTAGAGCACCGTCACAATGTGAAGTGTGTTTCATTGTTCTATCGATACTATAACGGAATGTGTTCTGACGAAATTTAGAAATTAATTCCTAAAAATCATATATTTTTACGTAGTACTCATATTTCTCGTAGAGCGCATCCCTTTGTAGTTGATTGGCCAGCGAATCGCTCAACGCATTATAGGGCAAATTCGTTCTTTGGTCACACTGTTCTGTTGTGGAACAATCTTCCAGCGAAAGTACTACCTGTCTCTTACGACATGAGTAAATTTAAGTCTAACGTCCATAAACACTACCACCTCTGTTCTTGTTCCCGCAACCTATTTTGCTAGTACAGCACAATTCACTGCATGAGTAGGAGCCACTCCCTGGGTGCTAGTCGTATGTAAAAAAGTCTTTGTGCCGCGTTACACAATTCACGCACTGTAAAATCAGTATATAGTTTGCATTCATCATCCAATTCGATCTTCCAAAATGCATACTTTAGGCCCACACTATTAATAAAATGGGTCTCATCGATTCTGCCTTCAATATTCTGTAGCGGGTAGGCATCTTTTACTATTAACTTATTGAGCTTTCGAGCGTCAAGGCAAAATCTACGTTTTTTTTTGTCAAATATTTGCCAAATAAAACCGTAGTTAAATTCTCATTATCTTATTGCTTATTATGCCTTTATTTAATCCAAAAATTCTCTCTCTTCCCCGAATATAGTTTTGCTCTCTCGCTTTTAGTGGCATATAATGTCTTATGTTTGAGAATGGTGTCTTTGCATCATTTTTGCTCGCCATTTCCTTATTTAATTTTTTGAAGAGAAAGCTGTCTATGATGGACTTGGGCCCACCTTCGTCTCCAAGCCTCGGTTCGGGTTTCCCGATTGCCAGATCGGACATTTTGCAGTAATTACGGTCGATCTCCCACATATGTAGTAGAATAGATTTCTTTCCGTTGATGGACAAGTGATAAAAATGTAACCACTCTGTCTACAATTCTAGCAAACGACTCCCTGTTTTTGTTGTTACGAATTCATCTCATCTAAGCAGAACAGCTGTCTATCTTCTTCGCTACATAGTTCTGCGTATATTTCATTATTTAACCTCTGTGGCTGTCGTATGGGTGCTATCTGTTATCGGCCTATCTGTTCGGCCTTATGACAGTCGATCCTTAGTTGTTCCACCGACAATGCTGCTATCGGGTATACTACTCTTCCCAAAGTATCTCTGATATTCTTTTTCATAATCTTGATCATATCGTACTCCAGAATTGATTGGACTAACCTGAACCTAATTTGGTATTATGTGAAAAAACTACTACTGACTCATTAGCTTGCTCTTTTCTTTCAACTAAGTCTCTAAGGATCTCAAAGTTCGATCGCAAAGACTTAAATCAAGTCATCAAAGCATGATTTAAGCTCGTCCACAGGTCTTCACGATGAACCAATACTACTCTTATGCAGTTCCGGACATCGACAGGTGAAAGTCGCGTAGAACTTCTGTTCACGGTATTTAATACTGCGTTTGTAAATAATAAATATAAAATAAAATCATCCACGCTCATGCTCTGTGCACTTCCACCAAAGACAATACCCAGCTTGTTCAACCAAATGCGAGCTAGTTTCATATTAAAACCTAAAGAACTGGTTATGCATCATCTGGGACAGTTTTTCCTTCCCCTATTGTCTGATGAATGTCTTCCGGTGATTCCTACAAAATCCAACCATAGGTTGATTATCATTTTCGACAGCATCACTTGGATTCCGATTCGCTCTGGTCAGGTTCATCATTGAAGGTGTTAATTCCGCCATACTTCTTTTAATATCGGCCATTTCATTCTGAATCATCTTCTTTATCTTCTCTTCTAGGATCCTTTGTAATAACCATATCCCTCACTTCCGGAGACACGTCTTGTTCTGCTAATGGATTTGATACGACTTGTTGAGCAGCTTTACGTGACGACGATTGACCGGTGTTTATTGCTACCGACAGATCAACGAACTGCGAGTCTCCAATACTCTCTCTTTTTTGATTCATTTTGTTCTTGCAGCCGTCAACTTTCGTTTGCTTCGGTAGCGCGGGTAGAACGGATCTATTTTCATCAAAGTTCGGATTTCTATTCCTTTTTCTATTTATTGCCTGATAACTGGTCTAAATACTCATAATCTAAAATTCAAACAACTTAATCCGATTTATCGACACAAAATGACTGAAACCGACACTATTATCAAAAAAATACCAAGTATTAAAAACAAAATATCACAAATTGAACATTTTTTTATGATTGCTAAGGTGAATAGAAAATACCCATTCAAACACCTAAGCAACCAGAATCAATAAGTATTAATCCCAAAAAAATACAAAAAATATGACAAAAATAAAATGAAAATAATAAAGAAATAAATATATAATTAAATTATTAAATAACAAAGTATATAAACAAACAAATATATAAATAAGCAATTAATAAAAAATAAAAATTATTAATAAAATTGAAAGTAATAAAAACGAGAATAATAAATCTATATATATATATATATAAAAGAGGACTATAAAATGTATTGTAATTGATGTTTTCTGAATTGCGCCATCCGATTTTATTATATGCGGTTTTCGTATGTTCATTGGTTCGTGAGCTATTGACGTTAGAATGAACCCCTTTGCATAAGTTTTACTTGAAAACGACATTTTTACAGCATTTAAACTTTGTGCGAGTTAGAAAATATTTTTAAAACTGTGTATATAAAAGCATATGTTCAACTTGGCGGTGCCAAGCACATATAAAATTTGTATTTATATGTCTATGTCTTTAAAACTGTAATAGTAAGAGTCTCTAAATTCGACCCAAATTACATTGTGGTCAATACAAATCATCAATCTAAAATTAGGCCGAATTGGATATGTGGTAGTAGCACCTCCCATACAAAGTAAATATTGGTTTTGTATATCTTTGGAAAGGTGATAGTGTAATTTTGAACTTGGTCTAAGTAACATAGTAATTAATATATGTATACAAATTAAATAATGATTTTTGTATGTCTTGAGAATGGTTAGAGTTGAAGTTTCTAAATTTGGTTTAAAAACTTTGCAGTCAATAAAAAATGTGAAATTTTGCATATGTAGAGAACGGTAACAGTTAAAGCTTTCTTTATCTATCCACGGTCAAAAAGTAGGTACAACACAAAGGCTCACAGTAACGCGGTATGGATTACTCTAGTAAAAAACAACCGAATAGTTAAACTTGATCTTATAACTCAATATCACATTGTCATAAAAATTTGGTTTTTTTATCCGTATGCTGCAGTGCAAAGTCCAGTGGTATTCTTTAATTGAGTTCGCTTATAAAAAGTTTCTTTCTTTGTTCTCTACTATGGACTCCGTTTTTTGTCAAAACACTACGAACAGTTCCCGAATGCATATTAATATTGTGGTCAATTTTCAATATATTACGATTTTTTAGGTGTTTTATTCACAATACTTTTTAGGTATCGGGCAACACTACGAAAAATTTTAGGTGAACGACCAGATTAAAGATTGCGAACTTTTTAAGAACTGTTTGGACTGTGGACTTGTCACTACCAACAAATTTAGCAATTCCATTTTATAAATTCACAGCTTTTCTTAAGTTTATTATTTGCCCTCTAATTTTAATATAAATATCCTTCGATTTTCGACTTATTTTCGGTTTTTTTTTTACCGGTAACAAGAAAATTCTTAAGCTATTATATAAATTTGAAATGAACCAAATCAATATACAAATTCTATCGTAAAACTTGAAGAAAATAGTATCTTTTCACGTCATATAATATCTGTGTTGTCATATGTCTTTTAGGCGCTTAAGCGCAAAAGGCGCGTACTTAGTGTGACATTTTATGGTTTGTTTAGAGGCCTGTGTCACTATATTCTCAAATGTAAAGGCAACTTCGATTATATATGAAAAGTTTTTCTTAAAAACCGTTTTTATTGAGGGTACGTATTATTATCTATGTGACTGTATATAAGTTTTATACTTAGTTTTATTTGACAATAAATTCCTTGTAAATACAAGTTGGGCTGTTTATAAAATATTAAATTAAAATATATTTTTTCTATAAAAGAAAAGAAAACTACATACATCGTGTTTTATTCATTGTCCATAATATTTAAATTTTAATAGGTTATGGGCTCAGTCTGTTTTTAAAAAGGTTGTTTAAACCTTTTAGAAAATGTAAAATTAGAAGGAGAAGTATGTGACGCTTGTATAAACGGAAAGCAGTCGAGATTACCATTTGAGAAATTCAAAAATAAAAATCATATTACAAGACCTTTGTTTGGTATTCATTCAGACGTTTGTGGGCCAGTAACTCTATCAACTACTGATGGGAAAAATTGTTATGTCATATTTATTGACCAATGTATACATTTCTGTGTAACTTATTTAATAACTTATTGGTCTGAGGTATTTTGTCGCAAAAGGCGAAGCTCACTTTAATTTTAATGTTGTCAACTTATATATTGATAATGGCAGGGAGTATTTATCAAATGAGATGCCTGAATACTGTGTGGAAAAGGTTAAAACTTATCACTTGAGAGTTTCACATACGCCACAACTAAATGGTGCTGCTGGACACATAAGAACTATTACTGAATGAGCTCGCGCTATGGTTAATGGTGTGAAGTTAAGGAAAGATTTTTGAGGTGAGACTATTTTGACAGCAGTATTCATATTTAATAAACTGAAGCCTAAGTAATGCGTTGAGAAATAAGACACCATTTGAGATGTGGCATAATAGGAAGCCTAATTTAAAATATTTGAAGATAAATGGTTTAACAGTATATGTTCATAACAAAACGAGAAAAAGAAAATTTTATGAAAAGTCCTTCAAAGGTATTTTTGTAGGATACGAATCAAGTGGTTTGAAATTATGGCTTGGGGAGTCGGAAATGTTTATTGTGGTAAGGGATGTTATTGTAGATGAGAGTAAGAACTTTGAAAAAAAATATTGTAGAATTAGGAGACTTTGAATTCCAAAATGAAAGTGTTGACAAGGCCAAAAGATGTGCACAATCTGGCAACCTTTTATTTTATAATTTCCATTTTCAAGTCTGTTGTGGTTTTTGTATCGTTTGTTAATCAACGCTAGGGTTTTGAAATAAAAGAATATTCTGGATTTCTTATACTAAATTTATTTATTATCTTTTAAAGAACCTCTCACGGTAAGAACCAATATAAGAATGTATGTTTTGTCTTGAATTACCGCTGGCATGTGTCTGCGAATTTCATACAAGATTGTATTTTTATCGACAACTAGTGAAATATATCTAGATTTTTTAGATTTTTCAATTCCGTTACACAAATTGTTGTTGTTTGTTACATGTTGTTATGTTGTACTTTTGTGTGAAATTCACTAATGACCTGTGTTTTGTTGTTAGACGCGTCGGACACTTTTTGCATGCACCGTTGTAATTTTGCTTTACCAATTTTTATCCAATTAGATTTTGAAATTATTGTTATATCGTCGCTGTATCTAATTGTAATTCGAACAGTTGTTTGTTTATTTGTATTGTTATGAACTTTTCCATGCTACACGGTTTTTTACTGATTTTATATTTCGCTTATGCTTGGGAGTGGCTGCTGAACATTCGTGCGACGATCGCGGTTAAATTTGTCGCCGTTGTGTAATTTGCGTTTGTAGTTGTGTTTGCGCATGTTTCGTTGCTGCTTTTTGTTGTTATGCTTCGATGTAACGGACTTTTTTAAACAACTACAATAGTCCCATGTTTCACATTTGTGGTTAGAATAGGTTAAAATAGAAAAGGCAATAACGATGACTTAAAAGTAGAAAAGGTTGCCTTTTCTATTTTAACCTATTCTAAGCGTTATACGATATACTTCTATTTTATAAAAACAAGTTAAAATTATGTATCCCTATCGTACTTGTACTGCTAAAGTGAGTCAGCTCAAAATTTGGCAATTTTCCCTTTTTACAAGAAAACGATATACGTACATATAGTAGTAATATCTACCCCAATGCGATTTTAATAAGATGGTCTTAAATTGAAAATGAATACAGTACTGTAAAACAAAATTTCGGTGTGTCAATATAATGCAACACTGTAATAAGCAAAAAGCTGTGGTATCAAAAATATTTGTTGTCAACAAAATATAGAACTTTTGTGTTTTTTGACATACGCGAATGTATCAGCTGTTGCTTACGTACTAAATTAGGGCCACCTTATTGAATTCGCCTTGATCTACCCACTACAAAAGCTTACAATTTTTTTCTACTTTTTCGCAAAAAAAGATACATTTGTTACCCCTTTTTGTGCATACTAAACAGATACATTTTAGCAGTACAAGTCCGATATGTCAATACAACTTTAAAAAAATAATGTCTCATCTGATTGATTCGACACTAAGACGATATTGTATTCTTGTGCAGAATTGCCTGCTATTGAGAACGCTCTTTCGCATTCTGTTGAAGGTGGCTTTACCGTTTGAATAGCTTTGTATAGGATATATTTTATGTTTTGATTTTAGTTTTGCTGTGTAAGACATTTTTGTTGGCGCAACATATCAAAATATTCTATTGGAAGAGGCTTAGATTACATATTGTCAATAACAGCTTGTATAATACTTGCTTTTGAGCTGCAAAGAGCTTTAACTGCCAATAGGATACTACAAAGCTGAGATAGAAATTCAAAATCGATAGTTTCCATAAATGATAATTCTTCCAAATTATACCTTATTCAGTTTTTCAAAAGTATTACTATTTCTAACATTGGTATTATAAAATTCTAACGTGTTTCTGCATTTAAAAGAAGCATTATTCCTTTGACATGTGCCTTTACGCTGATCTGCTGTAAAATTGTGTTCTTTACTAAAGAAAATTTAACAGCTTTTTGTACAACATCTAAGCAGTTGTCTATATTTTGATCTACATTTAGTTTGCTTCTTTTTTACATTAGTAGGCTGTGATAAAATTTAATCGCACGATTAACAGTGCGATTACGATTACGATTAAATAATGCGATTAATCGCGATTATGATTACGATTATAATCGATTAGTACTAGTGTGACAGCACGGCTAGCCCTGGTCCGGCATTCTCATGGCGATATTCCTCCCTCACGTCTAGGTCGCAAGGCACGTAAGCCAATAAATAAACAAAAAACTAACTATTCTATTTCCTTATACAATTACATTTATTCTCGCAGGCAACACGTTTGAAGAAGAAGCTGGTGGAATGCTTCAACTGCCCTCCCATTCGTGGCCACAGACGCATCCAGCGAAATTCAATTGATGATCCTATTTACGCCAATCACCGTCACCAATAGCCAATGGAATCCTATCTTAGACCTTCAGTGCGCAATTTTTTATTTTTATGTAACAAAGTGAATATTTAAATATTATTCGAGTATCGCCCCATATTGGAAAATGTCTATTATTATCCTGGCGAATATCTAGAGGAGGAATGGGAGCAGCATTTGGTTTTTTCTCTTCGACTCAATATTTATTTGGTTATCAGAGGTCTGCTGCGCTTGGGAATAAAAACGGATTCAATTTGACACAATGTACTAGCTAATTCTAGTCTAAAATCCATAAGTTTTATGGTTTGCTTTCCCTGGTTACATCTTTTATATAATAGCCACGAATTAATAATTGTGATGTCAACGAGGTGGAAGAAAGTCGCATGTACCATTTGCGGGATCTCATTTTTAATAGATATCTTCCAACAAAGCTGTCTAATAAATCGACAATTCATATTTGAATCAACCGATATTTTTTACATAGAAGTCACAATTATATATATATATTTTATATTTTTTTATATTTACTAAATAAACACATCACAGAATATAAACAAAATTATCAAAGCTGACCTTGATACTTAAGTAGATCAGAAATTCTAAGAAAGCTCGTGCTTAGCAAATAAAATTTGAAAAATAACGTCGAAATCTGCCATAATTTAACTGACGTTATAATTTATAACAGAGAAGCTAATAAAATGTTACAGCGCCAGGGAATTTTTGATTTTGCTTTACGAATAAAAAATTATTTAAGAAACAAGTGGTTGATTCATATGTGTATCATTG
The DNA here is from genome assembly GCA_023159175.1 of Wohlfahrtia magnifica. Lineage (NCBI taxonomy): Eukaryota > Metazoa > Arthropoda > Insecta > Diptera > Sarcophagidae > Wohlfahrtia > Wohlfahrtia magnifica. The sequence goes on along the minus strand of JAKWBJ010000002.1, from coordinate 590,888 downwards.
CGCACTGTAGGGTTAAATAATATTAACTCTTGGTATTAATTACATTTAATAAACATACATACATACTTTTCACCTCTCCAGAATCTAGCATCCTATTCTACCCATTATTTCCACAATCTCAGATGTTCTCTTGTTTCCTTCTGTTTGTTATCCATTTCTTTTTTATCAAAACTATATAATTTTGGTTTAATTTAAGTCACAGTGACTTTTTTTCTCTGATATATGAAAACTGATTAATTCAGAAGTGGACTAAAAAAAGTTGCCATATCTATGAAATTTTGAGAATCTAGTGTACCAATAATTGTTGTGTAATGTGCGTGGCGTGATGTGGTGGTTAGAGTATACGCATACAACACAAGCGGACCACATTCGAATCCCCAGCAGAGGACATAAAAAAATGTAATTGCGGCTTAGTGCTTAATAAATACGACAAATCCATCCAAAAGAAGCCGCCTTACTAACCTTCCAACTTACCTCTGGTGATGATGAAAAACATCAGACGAATAATCAGGAGAAAACGCCACCTACTAAGTAAAGATCACCACCACCAATGATCTTCACAACTACACAATCATATGGAGGCAAGCTACAGTGAACTAATCATATACTTAGTTTGAAAACCAACCTGATTAATGAAACTGAAACAAAGCAGTAGATGCTTTGTGGAAAGCAACTATGCTCCCCAGAGGAGTGAATAATAAATTTTGGCCTAAAAAAAAATCTCCGCAACAAAATTAACCATTTAGAAAAACGTAGCTATGATTATTATGCAAAATACACATAATCGAAAAGAAACGGAGCACAGAATATCAAAATGGCCGCCAAAGGAAGAAAGTTTCGATTCGAATCGAAACGCAGAATAGGGGTGGTCATCCTCATTTGTTTATTAAATTTTTTTGAATACTTTTCGAGTTGCGTAACTTAATGCGGAAACAATTTAGTTTTTGGCAACGAATTGTTTTTTAGGCTGACTTCATTTCAAAAAATTAAGAAACGAGAGAAAAAAAAGAAGAAAAATTCCACAACCAACTTTCTGGTTAAATGTCTGAAACAGATGTAAATAAAAGTTTCAACAGAAGTATCAATCAGGAAACCAAATTTTTTCAAGGCCGATTGAATCGATTATGTCGGTAAACAATATAAAATCAAAACAAATCACATATTTATTTATATAAGCGAACAAATAATTTTATTGAATAATAATAATGGTGCTGGTTAATTGAATGGATAAACTACATATTATATTGTATATCGTTCAAATATTAAGCATGGATTAGTAATAATGTATGTTGCAAATAATGTTTGCTTTTCAATTTAATTTAATAATTATAAAGATTGATAAAAATATCTCGAGCTCGTTTCGATTAATTTGACGACGATGCAGAGGAGGATGACGAGGTAACCGATGTTGGTAAGCTTTGCAAAATTTCTTCAATAAAAGATTGAGGATTTTCAATATCACCAAACAGACCTGCATAAACATACAAATAAAAAAAAGATATAAAAAACATCGTACTTTAATTCTTGTAGAGTGAGTATTATTCTAGGCTTACCGGCAACATCACAAAATTCTTCAAATGACGTACAAGGCAAAAAGTCATCAGTAAATGTTTCTAAAATTGAATCGGTATGTTTCAACATTGTTTCATCATTCTTTCGTATGTAGTTGAACAGAGAAATTGACCAATCTTCCTCTTTAGGAGTGGCAACGCTCTTAAACAGGGTATTGTATATGAGATCCATAAGAGCCCACATCATCAGGAACGGTTTATAGACGCTATATTCCTTTTCCTTTCTATCGGCTGGGGCTAACAGAGCTTTACAAATTACAGATGGTGAAATATGTCGTGCTTGTGCGATTGCTATTAGACGTTTCAAATGAGCCAGACGATGTTTTTGCCAAGTTTCATGTGAATGTAGGGCCAATGACACCGTAAGCATGTACAGAGGACCCTCTACATCATAAGCACTTTCCAACCATTTTTCCGATGGCGATGCTGTTAGATAAGTTAATAAAGTTTTGCTATCGCGGGCCGCAGAACGAGAAGAAAGCAGCAAGTAGACTGCATAAAAGAGTAAATAAGGAACAAAATGCATATTAGACTGGGGACCACCACCGCCAGCATCATCATGAAAACTACGCTCCCAAGCAAATCGCATTAGTAATAATTTAAGGTCATGAATGCTGTTGGTATAAGAAATGTCACACCGCTGAGTACTTTCCTGCATGTAACTTGCATGACGGGTCATACAGGCTGAGAATGCAGCTTCAGACACATCTGGACCCCACAGTGGCAGTAGACCATTACATCGTGTATTGGCATTCTGCAAACTCGCCCTCTCCCATTCGTCTCTTCCTCGAGTTAATCTTATAGCAGATGTATGACAATCTACATGCACCACATTAAAGTGCGTGACGGTCGTATAGCCAATAGTTTTCCGAGACTTCAGTTCAAATTCTTCTACATTACATCGTTTCGTGAATGTATAAATACCCAAGACTTTAGCTGGTTGGCAGGCATAACCCTCACGGCATATAAAACAAGTTAGACCAGTTTCATCGCGTAGTTTTTCGATTTTTTGCAATATAGAACCCTTGGCTGTAACCTGTCCCTTCTCGTTAGTTCTCATGCCGAGAGCGTCAAGTTGTTTTTCTCTGGTTGCCATGGCCAAACGTTTCTTTTCGGCACGTGTAAAATCACGAACCTCCTGAACGCGAGCAGCTGTAGCGTCATCAGTACATAAGGCTTCTAAAAGATTTTCAGCTAAACTTCCAACGTGTTCATCAGACGACACTTGTTCCAAACGATGTATTATGGGTATGATGTCTTTACTTATAGCGAGTTGGGTAGCTTCATGTTTAGTAGCCAAACCAGTAAGGAATCTTAAAATGTATTTTAAAGAGGGGCGGGATATAAATTCTTTCAACTCATCAGAGTCTGTTCGCAGTAAAGTCGGTTTGACGCATGGTGCATAACGTGTTATATAATCAATAGCTTTTTCCACTATACCCAAACCTACAATATAATCCTTTAGAGTGCCGCCAATGCAATTATGTTCTATTTGATTGGTTAGAACGCAAAACAGTTCAAGCTTAAATTCTTCCTCGGCAGTACGTTCAGCATCAAATTTATCAAAGTCTAAAATATCTTTAAAATAGAAACACAGCAGGGCCATCTTTACTTCATTGCCATAAACTAAGGCAGCTAAAACACGTATAAGATGTCTTAAAACAGATGGATTGTTACGCACGTTAGGGCATTCCGTACATGAAATCAGGGCAGTTACATATTCGGGACCACCAAAAGTTAATGAAAATTGTAAGAATGAATCTAAGGTGTCACTCGCTGCTTTCGATAAAATTGTTTCCATAATTTCCAATAATTGCTCGGTGACAGATGACTGCAACGAATCGGCGGCTTCGGATTGTAAACACATTTGTAAAACTTTAAGCAAGGTATTTACTGCGCCAAGTTCAGGTTGACACAAGACTTCCTGGCATCTTCTTACTTTGACGCAAATTAGAAATAGTTTCAAAAGGACTTGAATCAACTCCCTTGACCTGGTAATGTTCTGCAAACTGCCAATTCGGTCTAGCATGACTTTAAGACCATTGCATTCGGCCAAAACATTTGCAAGACGATAGAGTTGCTCTGTATCCACTTCCTCTTGTGATTTATTATTGAGGGTCTCTACGAATTCTTCGGTAGCATCACCCAACAGGCCACGCATACGATAAACTATACGCATTGCATCACGCTCTCCTCCCTCTGCTAACCAGATCTTCTTGTATACATCTTTCACAGGCAAGTCCAAACTTATAATTTTGTTGTTTACTAATAATTCCATGCCATTATCATCTTCGAGCAGAGCGATCAACTCACAATCTGTGCAGATTTTATTCTTTATATCTCGCATCAAAGGGCCCAATCCCTGTTCTGTAGAAGGATATGGATTACCCAACATACGCCCTTGCAAAAAGTCTTCCTGTTGGGGATCCTTTTCCAGGGTCATAAAGAATTCTGATTCATCATTTTCTTCGGGATGTATAATCGAATATAAACGTTCGAAAATGAATACCGGAGTTTTAATATCCTTCATTGGTGTCTTTTCAACGGTGTCTATTAAAATCTCCATAAAAGCTCGGGTTTCTTCTTCTGTTCCGCTTGTCATCTCCTCCAACATTTCTAAGAGTTTCTCCTGGGCATCATCAATCAGGCGAGTTCTTTGTACAACCAGTTTACGTAGTGATAAGTAACCCTCTAGAACTGGTCCCAATAGACGCGTCTTATAAACCTGTCTTATTTGAGGATTTTCCAAGAACAAAGCTAAAAGTTCTACAAATTGTCTTAGAGCATACCCTTGAGATAGATCTGACGACAAAGTTGTCTCTTCCAAGCGATGAATTTTTTCAATTTCTTCCGTTAGTAATTGTGAAATTTCCAGAAGTACCCCTTTCAAGGCCAAATATTGACGCCAAGGTGTATCAATAGCTAACAGACGGTACAGAGAAAGAAAGTCGGTACTAGCTTCCCCGGCCTCGCCAACATGTTTTAAAAATGATGTAAGTAAATTTAAGATTTCCCTCTTTCTATCGTGAGTCCTACTTAGCACTGTAATAAGTGTACACACTAGTGGTCGTCGAAATCTTGAATTATTATTGAACAGTATGGGCTGCAACCACGTGGCTGTTAGTTCTAAAGGTTTTATGGGCTTACCATTATTTAAAACCTTTAAACGCCATTTTTGACCATATTTTTCTTGCAAATACCTCTTTCTACATTGTTTTTTACGGAATTCCCTACTCTCAGCTGTTTGGGAGGATGAAGCTGGAGGAGTATTCAGAGGCCTATCTGGTGGTTTATTGCTCAACATTTGTTGCTCTGAAGACTGCACCGATTGCAATACAGCTGCTAGAATATTTTCATCTTGAAGAGAGTTTTGAGCAGCGGCAGCTACAAACGCCTTGTAACTCTTCGTTTGATCTTTGATAGTGTTTGCTGGCATACGCGCTTTCCATGCGTCAAATGAATGTTGTGGATCATTTTGTAACCATTTTTGAAAGTCAACACTTAAACCTTCTACACAATTGATGGATGACAAAGCAGAAGGACTCAAGTCACGATTGAGTTTCGACGATGGAATTGTCGGAGATATTAATTTTAGCATTATGTGCAGACAGGGTTGTATTACCGAATACGCTGGTCCCCGCGGGCAACGGCAAGTGTTTAGAAACAATTCAAATACAATTTTAAGTTTCTGTTCCCAACAAAAGTCATCCTGGGATATTAAGACTCTAAGAAGCTCCATTTCATGATAAATGGCTGAATCAATATTCGAAAGAGGTATGGAACCCATCAATGCCGATTTTACTCTCTCACTTATTAGATCAAGCAAATTCATACAGGCATCCCTATTATTTTTAGTTAACAAAACCAATAGATTACGAACTTCATCTTGTATTTGTGCTGTACCCCTGCGTAAATTATGTTGAGCTAATTCTTCAACTAGACCTTGGCTATACAACACTAAACGACTATCGTAGTTTGAAGCCATTGCCCTTAATAATGTCAAGCATTGTTCAGTGGATGCTAAGGCACAGCCATAACATTTATTTATGTTGAAGTGGTCTCTTTTGTCTGGTGAATGTGGTAGATTCGCTTGATCCATTTGGCTACGATCATAGGCCACTAACTCACTACGGCAAGCCTTTACCTTTTGCACAATTTTTGATAATTCTTCAAACGAGGAACGCGATTCAACACAGTACTTTTGAGCGAGAAACTGTATAATTTTATTAACTTGAGAGGTGCTATGGATTGTTCCTAAACTTTCATCCACTAAACGATCCGATGAACCATGTTCTGCATATTTCTGTAATAATAATTCTAACATCTGCTTATTAGCCAAAAGTTGACGATAAATACGATCTGCTCTCTCTAATGATGAATGTATTATTTGCACAGTTTTAGCACGGTCTTCAGCCGATTCAATGGGATCTACGGCACAGCACACCCTGCCATATATGCTGAAATCAAACTTAGCATACTTGCAAAAACCACAAGAATGACAGAGAAAAGGATCTTTCTCATCGTAGTTAATAGCACGACATTTGTGGCATTGGAAAACATTCTCACCACAATTACCACATACACCAGGATACGACGGAACTGCAGCACTACAGCGGGGACATTGTAGGTTTTCCGAAGAGCCAGTAACAGTTTCATAAAAGTCGGCATATTCAATCATTAAATTGCATGCAGTTATAGGCAAAGGAAAATCAACTTTAACCTCTGTTTGTCCTGATTGAAGAGTTACGGATCTAGCCTTATGCCACATAGCCGGTTTATTCTTTAATTCAACCACTGCCTGCACTGTACGGTTATTGTAGTATATATTAATTGTTCTTACCATTTTCGTACGTTTTAAATCAGCGATACGCACAATCAGTTTTGATATAGTATGACATTGTACCAGTTTGACAATCATAGTACAAGTTGTAAATTTCGAATCTGATTTTATGGATGGTAACTTTATATTAGCCATTGGCACTTCGGGGTTGTTGCAAACCAAGCAAGGCTCAGATTCTAAATAATAGCCGTTCATTTGTAAGATTTGTTCTAGAGCTGTGTAAATGGATGCATTTGGATGTTTCGATAACAAGTCGTTTTGTTGTCTCAAAACTTCAACTGCTTTCTCAGTGAATTCTTGCAAGCGATCAGTTGTACTTTTTGTGCTCAACGTTAAATAACCCAAAATATCTACGAATTGAGCTGTTCTGCGACCGAACTGAGGCACTAATGGCCACATGTTCCACAATATGTTAATAAGTTTTTCTTTTTGTCTTTCATTCGCATAATCGTATATGGCATATATGAGGGAATGCGCCTGCCATCTTATTGAAGTTATATTGGTTTCTAACAAAAAGATTCGCACAAATTTATTTAGCAACGAATCTGATACAAATCGGAATATTTGATGAACAAACGCTGTACAATGTGTTGCATCGAATTTCGAATCAAATGACATTTCAATTTCCTCCGATTTGTCACGGTCAGAACGTAACTTTGCTGTTGCTGATGTCGTTGACCCACCATTTGCTGCTGATTCCGACTGCTGTTGTTGCTTCACAGCTTGTATATTATTACACAAGGCTGCTTGCAATAGTTGCAATATTATGGGTGAAACACCATCGTCTAGTTGATAACATGCAATTTCAATAAGAACCGGTATAACATCTTCGTGTATAAGACAGAATTTTTGCCAATTTCCAGTACGTATTTGACTAATTTCTTGACATGTTCTCAAATGTTCAGTCAATTCAACAAGTGAATCATAACTTAGTATTGGAATAGATTGATTGCCTAGAACCATATTCTGTAATTAAAAAAAAAAAAAAATAAACAAAATCGTTTGAAGGTGATTTCATATCATCTTCACGACGTACCTTTGTATTATAAAGATTACATAAATCCTTTACATAATTGAAGTGAACATCTAACGAGTGACCATCACGGAACATACGGAATTTCTCTTTGTTTCCACATATATACATTAAAAGCTTCCGCACTTGTCTTCTAAGCAAAGCGTTTAAATTAAGCATCATGTATTCACATAGGGTGTATGTCATATTTTCACAATAATTGTGATACCAATCATATGTTCCTGGATGCGTAGCAGATAAGCGTAATATCTGATATGGTAAACGAACAGACATCTCTGTCAACAGAGCATCATATGATTCAAATATGTCTGGGTAGTTTTTCAAATAATTATGTGGTATTAAGGTCGACAAATCAGGTTTTGGTCCATAACGAACTGGTTTCAAAACACAATTTTGTGTGGGCGTTACAGCTGAACCGGTAACTACAGGTGTACTAGCACTATTGCTAGCACCACCACTTGCAATCGCACTCACTACTCCACTTGCAGCCACATTATTAGCATTTTCATTTGACACTCGCTTCCAGTGTTGTAGTAACGATTCCATGACTACCAAACAAAATGTAAACGCACCATTGTTACTTAGTATACTGGCAGTAGTACTGGCTACAAATGAAGCATTATCTTTAAATTGATGTGGTGGCGATGTTGTGCCAGCCTGTTTTGATTTTGTTTTACCCATCAGTACACCAAATAGTGAAAGTAAAGCCAAACGAACTTCGTTTTTGAGATTTTTGTCTTTCATCTAAACAATGTAAAAAATATATAATTTTACGTACGTACCCTGATCATAAACACAAACCTTAGAAGCATTTGAAATTGAATCCATTTCAACATAATCAACTAAAGCTGTTAAAAGATCATTAAGAATCTTCTGATCACGCTCGTTGTTGCCATTCAAATCGGTAGTTAGCATTAGTATAACTTGTATTAATGGAATTGCTTGCAAACCATTACAATTATCAAGTGTGTTGATATTTGCAATTATGCTTTCCAATATTGCGATACTTTAAAGAAAGAAAAATACAACAAATTTTATTAAAATGATTAAATACACTACTATGTTATTCACCTACCGTAAATCATGCAATTTGGCCAATTTTTCATCCTCAGTTGCATCATTATCTTCAGTATCATTACTTTGACTAGCCTCTAAGGCTGCACGACTGGTTGTTGGCATTTCAGCAATTACAGCACTAGAGAGAGAGCTACCAGCAGCACCCTTGCTACCGCTACTTCCGCTAGCTAGGCTACCACCACTGACACGGGGTGGTGATGCAGTAGCACCACCATCGCCGTATGTACTGCTACGTCCTGAAGTTCCTCCAATTGATTCAACACCACTACCTCCACTCTCTGAACCACCACTACCTACGGGCTCAGCTGGAGATGTGCGCAGAGTTGAACCATCAGTAGCAACATTAGAACCCTCGTCGTCAGAGCCAGCAGCAGAAGAGACAGCTGGAACACCACCGCCACCACTGCTAACAACAACTCCGCCACTACTACCACTCACTGACACAGCTTGTAACTGTTGTTGAGCGTGCTGTAACTGGGCAGCGGCATTTCGCATACCCTGTAGATTAGATAGACCTTGTTGCAAATGTTGTAAACCGGGTTCGGCTCCACTTCCATCGTGCTGTTGTAAGCTTAGAGCTATAGCTATATCCATTATGGCCTCATCATCTGCATCTTGCTGCAAGCCGAGCAATTGAGGAAAACCACTACCCATGAACGCTTCTAATGGATCTACCATTACACTTGGATCATTACCTGCGCCATCACCTTGAACTGGTATATATTCTGCGCTGCCACTGCGCTGCACAGATGTTGGCGTTGAGGATGATACTCCACCTACGGCTGCTACTACAGGATTAACAATGCCCGCCGATGCAGCTGCCGCCGCCTCTTCTAAAGCATCATCTTCTCCACCTGTTGGTCGAGATTCAGCACCTGCTGCAGCCACAGAAGTTGTTGTCGTTAGTGCCGGTGGTGTGGGCGTAGAACAAACTGGTGGCGTTATTATAGCCACTTTACGCCTCTTAGTTCTCGGACTTAAAAGTAAAATTATAGCTTCTTTAGCACTGTGAGATATAACACTTGATTCATTTTTCAGTAAAGTTATAAACATTAAAGTTACACGTTCTACTTGGCCGATATCTGCCAAAGCAAAGGCATGCATTATTTCAACCAAACAATAAACAATGGATTCAGTATGAGATAAACCCTGCTCAACTATCGATGTTGGTTCATCGATACCAGGCGTAATTTCATAAAGTTTATCTACAAATTCCATCAAATCGGAAATAATTTCAAATTTATTTTCTAGACAAATTTTGGTTAAACTCTGTGGTCTTGCTGTTGCGATTCCTCTCACGATCAGTACAAACCGATAAAACGCTTCAGGATCAATGTCCCTTAAACTTTCACGACTTTCTAGTTTCGGTTTTAAAGCCTATAAATAGTTATAAAAATAAAACAAAATGGTTTATTATTAAGATTACAACTTAATATATTATATGTCTACATACTTAAGACTTCCTAAGATAGACTCAATAAATAATTGCAATTAAAACGATACATATGTATGTAGTCATATGAAATCAAAAAAGCCATAAGGTACATACAAGAGAAGGAAAAAATATTATAAAATGAAAAATTAAAAAAAAAAATAAATATTTTTGATTAAAGAATTTGTATTTAGAGAAACATTTCCTTTTTTTGTATTACTTATACGGATAAAAATTATGCCTTTTCGATTTAGTTTTTTCTGAAATCGAAAAGTGGTAAGTTACATATTTTTAAAAGTTTAATAATGTTTAGAATATAAAATTTAATTAAATATACCTAATTCTCTTCTTTCCAAACCCGAAAGGAAGCAAAAAAAACTGGTTAATATTCAGTTTAGTTATGAGCTTATAAGTACATAAAAATACAAATAACAGGTTTTTTACCCATAACTAAAGATTTTGAAAGTATTTTTTAGATTTTAAAAGTAAATTTATCGTCTATAAAAAAAAGTAGTATAACCTTCCAGGTATTTATAAACTTAGTTCTGTTTTGTCACATAGTGCTATAATATAATAATAAGAGAATAATTTTCTTGATAAAAACGTTGTTTTTAATTACTGAAATGTAAAAATTTCGAAGGGGTGCATTATAATCGATCAAAAAGTCGATTTTGTGTTTTTTGTAACTTAGGGCTTGTTGGATTTCATATGACTATATAGTGGAATTATAACAAATATGTTTTAATTAAAGCGAAAAACTACTTTTGATTTAAACCGTAAGAACACTATTTTTTAATAAATCGGTTTTTTCATAATTCCTGTTTTTTGAATATACTGAAAATACATTTTTACAAATTGAAGCTTAGCAATGTATGTACTTACATTAGTACAAATAATTTATGTCTTAACTTTTAAAAAATTAAAAATTTGTAATTTGTAATAGGAAAAAACCTTACTTGTAATTCGTTGTGGACATAAACTAGCATTTCATAATCCTTATAGTTGTGATATGCCTGACGATTACCAAATAATGTGGCTAAAACATAACGTGATTGTACTTGAACTTGATTAGCGGTTGGCAACAAAAGCAACGCCGTAGCAGTTTTTGTTGCTTTCTGTTTAATCGCTGATGATAAGGAAGAATTTGAACCACTGATATTTCCCTGTCCGCTCAAAAGACTTAATGAACAATCAAGAACTTCTAAAAGCATGCTAACCATTTTATCAAGTTGTGTAATGGAATTATAGCCTTCATATGTATTAGTCGAGGAACCTATTATACCATATGGTGTGGCGGCCGCATTAGAACCATTGGCAGCTGCATTAGATGCGGTTTGGCCGCCAGCTACTTCGTCAGTATCATCAGGCCAACCAACCAGATCTTTGGACTTTCCATATACTTCTATTGAATCTAGCATACTAACATTCTCAGGATCTCGTGATTTACCGAAAACAACTTTTAAACATTTGTCTGACTGTAATATTTCTTCACGTGTTAAAGGTATATCAAACCATCTGGCTCTTCTAACTGGAGTTGGTATAGTTCGACCTAAAATAGTGACATTTTGAGGTGTACGATGAGGATCTTGCGTTCCGAGTAGCACTCGAATGCCTACAATTACCATATTTGGGTCATTATTGTATACTTCTAAGGTAAATCCAGTGGATTTCGTTGAGGCGACAAACATTCCGTTGGAAAAAAGACGTGTTTTTAGTTTTTGCTTATTGTAGATTTGCAATAGATCGTTACCGCCAAAATCTACATCGGGCAGCATAGTACAGTGTTCAAAGAAGTCTATAGGGAAGATAGGATTGCCATTTGGTCCAACCGTTTTTTGCTGGTGACTCGATTTGCGTTTAGATTTTTTAGTGTTTCCAGTTGTACCAGATGATCTGCTACTTAGGCTAGATGAATACAGTTGATTACTGAGAGGCTGTACTTGAGGAGATAACCAGAAGGATGTTGATTCTTGATGGGCTGTAAAAATTCTTAAGCTGCCATCCTCACATAACAATATCAGAGTAGTTTTCTCGACTCCGACTACAGTATGACGTATGGCAACCATATCCATAATGCGCGATTTTGAGGATTGAGCCTTTATCTCTTGCATTATAATACGGTCAGGAGTAAACATAAATATAACAGGATTATTAGAAGTATGCATCATTGCACATATTAGACCGGGATGTCCAGGAATTTCAGTCCATTGACATAGTGCTTGAGGTGGTCCTTTCGAAGAATTTTTCGATACTGTTGATGTTTGCAAGTGCGTTATAGATTTAACGCCCTTATTGACGTCTGTAAGGGGAGCAACAAAACTTCTGCCAACTGAATAACTAAAGAATAGCAATTGCAGGGTATGCGAATAGTAAATGGATACACCTCCACCACCTACTTGACCATTTACATCTCTTATTTGTATGTGATTTAGTTCAAGTGTATTTGTAACATAGAAATCACCATGTTTAGCCAAAGACTGATCGTCTAATTTTTGATAGTAAATATAGCCTGAAGAAGCGATAATCAACATATAATAGACTCCGTCGTGATAAACGAAACAACAGTCCCGTATTTTTCCTACGGCTACCAAAAAGTAATATTTAGGACTGTAAGTGTCCTCAGATAATTCATAGATCTTAACATAGTCTGCAGTTACTAAGGCCAGTAATGTCTGCGAACCAGGCAACCAAAGTGCTTTCTTTATAAAATTTCCGTTTTCTAGTTGTGGCGTCAATACAATGTGTTCACTCGTTGCAGCAGTTGTAGTAAATGTTAGTATATGACATTCCTTTAGACCACAAACGGCTAAACAATCCTCATTAGCCGGATTAGCAGTTAATGATAGCACTGTACAAGGTATAGGAGCTGATGATAATTGTGTGAGAGTCAGTTTGCGTTTGGCGGCATCGGCTTGCTTCAGTAGAGCCGACAATTGTAATATAGTTACTTTGCCTTTTTCGTGTGAAACGGCTAAATGCTGCCTCTTACCATGGGGAGATGAGAGGCAGCACAAGGCTACTCTGCGTACTAGGCCAGACGACAATAACTGCTTAATTGTCTGCCCTTGATCACCAGAATAACTCATACGTACATTTTCAAAGGCTCCTTCTTGTGAACCCAATGTTGGCTGCATCAATTGATCAGTGTGTTGGAAAGTCTGTTCACCCATATGCAGACGTAATAAGGCAGCTTTAGCTCGTTTATGACAGCCCACTATTGAAAACAAATCACAGTTTTCCTTAATTGCTGGCATTAGCACATCAAAGAAATCCAGTATGCACTTAACTATTGTTGTCCACTGCTCGTTATTTTGTAAACTTTCCTTTGAAGATTCCAATAATTTTGACAGCAGTGAGATACGCTCATTGGTTAGTGAAGAGGACGTCAGGAAATTGGTATTGGACTGTCCGTTTGAGTTAACGAAGCCAGAGTTTGCATTATGGCTTTGTTGAGATACAATACAGCTCTGTGAAGGAGGCGTTTGTGAACGTTTTGATTGAGATAAATTTGAAGAATTGTAGTTTGAGGCAGATGTAGCATAATCATTTTGCTGTCTATTTTCTAATCCCGTAAGACCAGAAGTACCTAAACGTCTGCGAAGAGCCTGGCAGGAGTTATCCTCTTTAGCGCCACAATCACAAAAGAAGTTGCCGTATTTTGCATAGCTAACGTCATGGCCTTTATGGCATACTCTGGCACAAACAGAACAAACACCAACAGTATTTACCATATTACAGGTGTGGCAATGATACCAGTGTTGGTTCATAAATTCTTTTTGTGTCAAAGAAAATGTGCATAACTTATTGTTAAGACTATCCTCATCAGAATCTTCTACAAATGAATCATCATCACCTTGTTGGTCGTTAGCCAAGTCATCCATGAGATCTTCTAGATCTGTTTGAATATCATCATCCCAAGGGGGCTGTTGATGTCTGCTACCGCGGTAGCCAAGACTTTGTAGAAGTTCGTGTAGATATCTTAATAGAGCGTTTATATTTTCCAATAGATTTGAGGGCATTATCAAAGACGATGCAAGAGTTTGTGATTTTTCCAACACTTGGATTTTCGTAATTTCCAACCACATAATAGTTGCATTAAAAAGTGTTGAATGACCCTGTGCTTGAGCACAATCTGCCAAACATATCATAATTTGTAGTATATCTGAGAAATCATTAGTTTCTTTAATGGATGGTGCGATTAGAGATTGTCCTAATTGTAACAGGGACTGAAATAGTAGCATTGCTACGCCATTTGGACCACCTTTACCATCCTGAACTATGTACTTTATAACATTAAGTAGCAAAAGACCATTGCGTTCCGATTGTGACTGTTGAACCATCTGATCGTCTTGTGTCGATATTGGCTCAGATTGATTCGTGGCCATATAACTATTACCAGGCGTAGGAGGTTGCGGCCACAGACTAAGAGATTGTACGGTCTGTAGGCCACTTTGTTGCGCAGCTGCTGGTTGCGTAGCGTTTCCGGTTGCGTTGTCATCATCTATATCCATAGCTTCGGCATTATCCAGGGCAGATGACTGATTACCCAATTGTTCTGATAAACTAGGTATTGCTGAATTTGTGGCCATATTCGTAGGCGTTTGGGCATTACTTGATGGCGTACTAGACGTAGTAGCAGGAGCTCCTGTATTTGTAGTAGGCACTTTTTCTATTTGTGTATCTAATTGATGTGATGAACTCTGAGAATTTTGTGGCCCATATATAATATGAGTTAGCCAGGATTTTATATGCTGCTGTTCAATTTTAGCCAACTCTGCAAAACACTGTATCAACTGATCTAGCGGAAAGAGCGAGTCTGGTTGCTGGGCAATTTGAAATAGTTTCTCAACAAATTGCAAAAGTTTGCGCGCGTATAATACCGATAAATTTGTTCCCGTAAATGAGAGCAATAGATTTACCAAGCTTTGTGTTTTCGTATTAATATTTTCATCTTTTGAGCTTTGTGTGAAAAATTCCAGAACTGCTTTGACACCCATTGGTTTCTCTAACATTTGAGTCATAGATTTTACAACAGCAAACAATAGTGACTCATTGAGGATAATACTTTGTCTAGCTGACGATGAAGGGTTTCTCATTTCATCAGCAAACTCCATTAAGAAACGATATTGATATTTCAATATATATTTATAAGACAGCAGTTGCAACTGATCTTGAGCTCCATCCACACCATTCACTAGGGTTTGCCAGCAATTTTCGCTTATATCATATACATACTCCATTCGAGCATCCATTAGTGTTTCAATTATAATAGGCTTCAATTCATTTTCCACAAATGCCTTGTTTGGTGTGTCTTGTTGCCACTGCTGTTGACTGGAAATCAATAACAGGTTTATTAGGCTAAATAGACTTTTTAGACAATGTTTAAAAGAATTCAATGTTGAATAGTAATTCTCATGGGTTAACTCCTTTATGTGAGCTTCTATGACCGATAAAGTGTATTCTTCAACAGGATACTGTTGCGTATTCGATGCGTTTGTTATAATTGCTTCTGATACTGGCAAAAACTCAGTCCAATTTCTAGTAATTACTTCTTTGCTTTTATTATCTAATAATTTCAATAATTGTTCATTTAACTCCGAACAATATGAATTCTTTGGGTTGACTATGCATAAAATACATTCCAATATATTTTCTGATGTTGTATTGGCCAAAGGTAAGATATGTACCATTTTCTGACGAATTATGTCACGCAATATTTGATAAGTGCTAACCAACAATTGTAGCAATTCTTTACTAGACTGTTGTCTTTCTTGAAGTGCTGCAGAGTTTTTAGCGCTGTCAGTTTTTTGCTCACTGCTGTCCAATGAAGTCGAAGCATACGATTCATCATTGTTTGAAACACTAACAGATGATATTGGTGTATTCGTTGAAGTAGTAGGGCTTGACGAAGCAGCACCATTTGACGTTGATGTTCTTTGTGGTTTTAAGCCTTCCTTTTCAGACCAAGCTATTGCATGCATATGAGATAATAGAGCATCCAATAACAAAATGTACGATAAAGGAGGATTATCTAAAAAATAATTTGAAATTTTTATTCATGAGAACTAAAAAAAAGAAATTGTTAAATATCACTTACTTTTATTAATGTGTTCATTGCAAACTTCAATGCCCATTATTGTTTGTTTTAAACTGAATCGTACGTCACTCACTCGATCCGATATATTATTCCATAATGTTTCAGCGAATTGTGTATACATTCCTTGTTTTATTAAGCTGTTAACAATGAGGTAATGTGATGTTGGGCAACGTATGGACCAAATAAGCGAATGTAAATTGGGCACATTGTCTACTTGCAGTTGTTCAACATGTGTGGTAGAGGGTGGCAACCCCAATAACAATTTCCAACATATGCCAAAACAATAGCGTATAGCACATAGTGTGTGTGTACTGTCTCGGGATTGCCATGACAATGTCATATCCGTAATGCTTAGTATATCGATTAAAGCCTCAACTAATAGTGGATATTTCAGCTTATCTGGTGTGCATAGAATAAAATTCCATGCCAAACCATCCAGTTTAAAGTCCTGAATTGATGATGAAGTCGTCGCATCATTAATAATTGTTAGTGAATAAAAGGTAGGTCGTATATCTAAAAATAAAATTCATTAACAAATTTGATATGAACTTTTGATGGTTACTGCTATAAATAACTTACTTGACATACAATTTTTGCGAAATTCGTCTTCAATATCTTTGCGGCAGAAAGATGTAAGTTTTGTTTTATTATTAAGTAAATCAGAGACTTTTTGATTTTCATCCATTGTACTGATACTGAAAAGATTCCAACGTACTTGATCTAATAGTTCCGGCGGTGCATTATACAAATGCTTCATCAAATATTCCAAGAATAACAGAAGACGCGACAATAGCATTATCTGACTGTTGCGTACAGGCTTGTCCGTCCATATATCACGGCAGACTTCAGCACAGCGAATCACACCACCAGCAGTTAATAGAAGTATTGATTTTTTCTGCATGAGATTTAATGAATGATAGAGAAATAGCAATAGTTGAGCGTGTTCCATATTCAAATCTTCATAATCAACATTAGTAGGGGGATTCGTAGAAGAGGTGCCACAAACTCCTTCTACTAATGTATTAATCAAACGATGCCAAACAGATAGACAAGCTGCCTCTTTTTCTTGAGTTGGTTTTAACAGCAGAATTTGCACTAGTACCGAAAGGGTACTAGGATAAACTTGTAAAGGCCATGTATTCGAGTCTGAAGACCATGGTGAAACTCCAAGATGTTGCAAGAGATTTGATTGCAAGGATTCGCTTAACAATGATGCCGATATTAAATTATGAAGATAACGTCCAACGGCTCCAGAAAAACGTATCATAGCCGATTGCCATTTATTGCAAGAAGCAGATTCAGTTTCTCCTCTGGCAGAATCGCGATCCAAGTCTTTCAATATATTAGCCATTAACAACATTTGTTGATCAGAAAGACCAGCTTTAACATAACGTTGCAAATAAGGATGCTTTTGTGAAAAAAATTGGTCCATAAAAGAGAAAATCTGTGCTGCCAAATCTAAATACTCATGTGGTTCATCTAGAGCGGGGACTAGGTTTGATTTTTGCCCCTCAGTATTGCGTTCTGAAGCTTCAGTTGAATTGTTATCATCATTTGACTCAGGCTGTAAAGTCTCCTTAAACCAATGCCCCAAATAACTTTCACTATCATCTTCCTCGGAGTTATCAGAACAAGAAAGAGTATCATTGAAATATGTTGTAGAATCAGAATAGCTTATTGGTTCGCATTCGGTGCGATCCTTTGCATTAGACCTTTTCAAATTGCAGGCTTTACGATAGGTTACAGTTGCTAAAAATGTGAAAAGTTGATGTAATGTTGCTGTGCTTAGAACACGCATCACTCTCTGTAATGTTGAATAATTTTCCAACACATCAAAATTTGCAGGCTCTGGTAAAACAGTAGAAGAGGTCGCCACTTGTCCAGTTGTTAGCACTGCTTCTGCCGATGAAGTGCTCTCAATTTTTAAGTCTTCAATAAGTTCAGTTAGTAGTTTAATGCAATGATTAGCAATCGCTGCATTTAAAACACCAAAACCTTGCTGAACCTTAAAAAGATTTACTCTAGCAGAGGGAGTTGGTGGTGCTACTTGCAATGTGTCTGACTTTAATTTTGATTGCTTGAGATCATCTTTATTGAGGCCAGAATTTGAACTACCAGAAGCTCCTAAAGCTCCTTGTATTCCACTTACTAACAACCAGGCACCAAAACATAAATGATTTTGATAAATATGAGATCGAGCCGAATTCTTGAACATTATACCGGTGGAAGTATAAATTTCTAATGCTTTATCTACGATAAAACGTGCATTCTCTTCATTATCATCCAGCTCTTTGACAGATGATTGTGTAGATGCTGAAGCAGTAGAACCAGTCGCTGT